>VUQH01037968.1:11894-28126 GCA_015106775.1 Etroplus canarensis | reverse complement strand
AAGGAAAGCTATCACAAGATTTTTCAACGCCATACCATACCTTGTGGACACTGGATTGGGACCAGTTTCATTCTACAACAGGGTAATTACCCAAAACACACCTCCAAAATGTGCCAGCAATATTTAAAGAATAAGCAGTCAGCCAGAATTCTGACTGTAATGGAGTGGCCAGCTCAATCTCCAGATCTAAAGCCTATTGAGCTGTTGTGGGATCAGCTTGACTGTATGGTATGGAGGAAGACTCCATCAAGCTGATCCATCTTGTGGGAGATGCTCCAGGAAGCATGGGGTGAAATCTCATCAGATTACCTTGAAAAACTGACAGCTAAAATGCCTAAGGGCTGCCAGGCTATAATTGCTGTAAAAGGTGTTTTTTTAATGAAGAACAACACACTGATCATTTCCATTAAAACCATTATTTCCACCTCTGACAATGTCAGCATGTCCTGTCCATTTGCTATATTTCCTATTCAGACTCATTCCATGTGTTTTTTATGGAAAACCAGAGAATTTCTAAGTGATCCCAAACTTCTGAGTGGTAATGTAAACTAAACAAAATAGTTCTAAGAACTGAACCCTGTGGGACCCCATGTATGAAGGCAGCTGATGAAGAAAAATTGTCCAAAAGTGATTCTGAATACCCAATAAATAGGATAAGAACCATCTCAGTGCCATTCCACCTAGACCAACCTCTTTTCAAGGACCCGGTTCTGTTGCTTTGCATTACCTCTATTTAGAGTTAAAGTGGAGGTAATTTGGAGATTGGTTGTTAATTATGGGGTTTGCGTTGGTTTTAAACTGTCTTTTTCTAAGAGATGCTGGACACATGCCTGTTTAAAATAGTCTAGAACATGGAGAGAAAAATTATTTCTGATTTGAATGACTCACAGGGCTACGACTTCAAAAACCTGCCGGAACAACTTAGATGGAATAATGTCCAATTTACATGTTGTTATATTAATGTGGGACACGGCACTGTTGCGATCCTATAGAGTAATGGAAGTAAATGCATGTAATACTGTGGTGGGCTGTAGGTAATAAAGAAATGAACCACTGGGACCCAGTGCTGTCTTAATGTTTGAATAAGTGATTTGTTAAACCTTTTACACTTCATTTGCTTTACTGCCTTGGAATATACTGTTAGCAGTCTTACCCAAAAACATTTAACCACTGCTAAAAAGCTCAGTGAGGGCTGAAATCTACTTTAGATGTCATTTCTTTTTCTGCCGTTTTAAACCATGCACGACTCTCTGCTTACAGTAAGTGTGTTGCTGTGCTGTTGCAGTGCTCTCAGAGTGGTGTCTGGGTGGCTGATGTCCACAGCGTAGCGTCTGCTCTCTGCGTGAGCCAGCCACAGCAGCAGAGAGTGGAGGCTTTCATGAAACTCCTGTATGGAAAAAAGTGAAAGGTCATCTGTTACGATGGAGTGTTTCAGCTGCAATTTGAGCTCATGTTAATTTTGACATTTTCACTTTTTTAAAATTAAACAACTACTTTTTATTCCTCCAAAATATTGTAAAAACTACAGGTACTGACTTAAACATACTGCAATATTTCTCCTCTTATAAACTTTGCATGGTTTGCTTCAAGGCTAAAAATGCAGGCAGTATAATGCATGTCAGCCTGATTTAAAATTAGAACTGTACAGTATGCCTCCACCAACCTTTTAACTTAGTTTACATACATACAATCTGTTCACACTTGACCTTTGACCTTTTGGATATGCTATCATCACCCCGTGATCCTATTAAGCCATTTCTTTGAAGTGCTGTCATAACAAGCAGAGGAATTCTTCAATTATGGCTAAAATATTTTTTGTGAAGTTGGCGTGACTTTGGCCATGAAATCTTTTCACCCTTGACTCAGTGAACTTCTGTCACTTTATATAAAAACAGGAGCACTAAACTGAATAGAGCTTCTGTTAGACCGGCGAGATGTTCCGTAGTCACAATATTTTCCTAATCACACTGATATACATATGGTTAGACAAATTAAAGATGTTTTCCAACTGTGTGAATAAGCAACTTTTTAACTCATCTTTCAGTTCTGACCATGTTTCTCAGGACCTGTCCTTGCTAGTTAAAATATTTTAGCAAGGTTGAGGAGTCAGTTAATTTGCAATATATTTCACTGGCCCTTTCATAATATCAGATGTTCACCACACAATTTTTGCATTGCAAAAAATTCATAAAAACCATTTTACTTTAATATTTATTATAAAACTTTTTATGTCTTTTGTCCCATGGTGTAGAGTGTCCCCGCAGTGTAGTGGTTTACACATTCACTTCATAAGTGAGAAGTCCTTGGTTCAGTCCCCATCCTCAAGCCCCCCCTCACCATGGAGGGTTGCCTGAGGAAGGGGATCCAGCGTAAAACCTCTGCCAAATTGCCAGTGTAGATTAAGCCGCTGTGGCGACCTCTTGGGAGAATACAAGGGAGCAGCTGAAGGTACATATGTCTTTTGTCTCTTTCTGACAAATTCAAAGTGCAAACATAGAGAGGAGGAGATAAATTCTGTAATTATTAACAGTACAAAAAACAGTTACTTTATTATTTACAAAATATTTAACATGTTGTTAATGACTAATTATTTCACCATCATCACAGTTACTGCCACTGCTTGTGATCTCCCTAATTTGCACAGGGGTGTTTCATTTTTAAATAAGACTGCATTTATCAAGATGTTGATACTGCTGTAATACGCTATATGGACAAAAGTATTGGGCCACCTATGCATTACACCAACAGCAGCTTTTATGAAATCCCATTCTAAATCCATAGACTTTAATATGGAGTTGGTCCCCCTCTTTGCAGCTATAGCAGCTTTCATTCTTCTGGGAAGGCTTTCTACAAGATTGGAGTGTGTCTGTGGGAATTTTTGTCCATTCATAGAGAAGAGCATTTATAAGGTTAGATGTGTAGAAAAAGCAGGCCTCCAGCATAGCCGAAGAGCCTGAGTGCACGGTCCATCAATGGGGCCAGTTCGACGAGAGGGCCTGGCTCACAATCTCTATTACAGGTAATCCTAAAAGTGTTGGATAGGATTGAGGTCAGGGCTGTGTGGGCCAATCAAATTCTTCCACACTAAATATATCCAACCATGCCTTTATGAACCTTGCTTTGTCCAAAATGTCTTGGTGAGCTGAAGTATCAAGAATTTCCCTTGAACGGAATTAAGGAGCCCCGGCCAATCCCAGAAAAACAACCCCACAGCATTATCCCTCCTTCACCAAGCTGGCACAATGCAATCAGGCAGGTAACGTTCTCCTGGCATTTTCCAAACCCAGACCTGTCTGTCAGCCTGCCAGATAGCAAAGCATGATTTGTCACTCTACAGAACACATTTCCAATGCTCCAGAGTCCAGTGGTGACATGCTTTACACCACTCCATCCAGCGCATGCAGCTGCTTGGCCATGGGAACCTATGTCATGAAGCTCCCAGTGCTCAATTTTTGTGCTGATGTTAATACCAGAGGAGGTTTGGAATGCTGCAGTTATTGAGTCAGCAGAGTACTGGTGGTCTTTACACACTATGCGCCTCAGTACTCAGCAACCCCCCCCCGTTAACTGCATGTGTTCTGTCAATTCATGGCCGAGTCACTGTGATTCTTTAACACTTCTGCTTCACATTAATACCACTTACAACTAAAAGGTAAGAAATTTTGCTTATTGCAATGGTGACATCCTATTACAGTACCATGCTCCAATTCAGTGAGCTCTTTAGAACGACCCATTCCTTCACAAATGTTTGTTAAGACAGACTGCATAGCTAGGATCTTGATTTTATTCAGCTGTAGCAATGGGACTGAAAGATACACCTCTATTCAGTGATTAAGAGGCAGGTCTCAATACTTTAGTCCATACAGAGAACTTAAAAGTTAGAAAAAGCAAAAATAGTTTTCACACAAGAAAGTCAACTAAAATAAGTCATGAGAGTGTTTAATAGCCTGTTATGAATATTTGGTATGTATTCTCACCTGGCAGCGCATCAGCTTCCTCCTTAGGCTGGTGTCCCACTGCTGGAGGCCTGTACACGCTCTGCTCCAGTCTCTGTTCATACTTGTTAGTTTCTCCTGTAGCTCTGGAGCTTCTTCAGCCCGCAGGTTAACTGACAGCATGATAGACTTGTAGCGAGTGAACATTTTCTGCATCTCCTGAAAAAAAGAACTTATGAGCATCAATCAGTGTACTCTGAATATAAAACTGGGCATGTGCAACACCTGAATAGTTAATACTTTTCATAAGTGCAACAACCCAGTTCATTTGAGAAGCTGTGAATAAAGGCAAACACAGCATCTTTTTTTTTAAATAAAAGAAAAACTGAAATTCCACCTTTAGTTCTTTAGCTCTGGTTTCCATGTCCTCAATACTGGCCACTGGGTCAGAGTTTTGCAGGCAGTCCAGCTCTGGGATAACATTTTCTAACCAGGACATGATGTTATCGAGATCAGATGCGAACTGTTGCTCCTCAGGTCCGGCCTGCGGATTGCACCTGGACTGAGCCTGTAGCAGCTCCCAGCGTTCAATCACACCTAACAGGACGAAAACATCTTCTGATATAAACATGTTCTTAAGATATTGTAGCTAGCACAGTTTGTAAATTGCACTGTTTACCGCTGTTTATTTCTGTCTGACAGAGGATATAAAACTTTTAAAAAAAAATGTAACTCAATGCTTCTGCTACTATATCACTTATTTTTGAATGCTGTGGTTCAAAATGTTTCCACTGGCTAAACTACTGTGATGTTAAACACACAGTGAGGACACAAAGTACATTTTCATGGGGGAAATATTTTTAAGCAAAGAACAACTTATTCTGAGCAAACAAAGGTTACTTTTGTGCTCAAATCTATTTCAGTATTTACTGTTATCCATATAGGCACACGATAATATGTCACTTGCTTGTTGGCATTTACTTTTGCTCAGATCTCTGCTCAGTGTGCTAAAAGACATCTGTGCACTCGCTGCAGTGTGTCGCTCCCTCTCTCAACATCTCTGCTCTCTGCATGCTCAGCTCTTTTTGAGCACGATAAATGTGCCACAAAAGCAGCCAATGACAGGTGTGGATGCAGAAACCCTGACTGCTTTTTTTTGTGCTTTGCTCAGCTCACCATCTATAGCATACTTTTAACACAGTTAAAAATGTAGCTAAATCAAGGGGTATTGTTTGACATAAACAAGATTTAAACATATTTCCCATTTTTATTTTTTAGTTATTTTAATAATTTCTTTGTATTTTAGAGCAATGCCATTTTTCATTTTATTTTAGGCATACAGTGACATCATTTTAATAATTCCATCAGCAGATGAGGTGAGTGATAACAGAAAGAGAAAAAGCTACAGATAATATATAATAATCCACCAATCTGGTAAAGAAAATATGGAATGGTGGTTTTATAAAGTGTTCTTGTGCATGTAAAGATTTAAAATGCTGCAATAAAAAATTCCTCACTTTCCTCTTATGAACAAAGCCAGATTGAGGAGAAAGCTCTCAATCAGGAGTAACTTTATCCTCATCTGTATCCAAACAATATGACGACACTGTAATACTCTAAAAATGGAATTTCTGATAAAAAAAATACTAACCAAAAATGTGCTTTAATCAAGTTTATATCAAACTCCACAATCACCTGACACAGACGTCATCCAAATGACTGCAGGTGAGATGGCTATGGATAGCCTCGGCACCACTTACTGGACATACAGCTGCACTGTTGCACTTTCTAACATCTGTTTCAGCTCTGCTTTCACAGGGACAGATGTGGGGGATCTTTGGCATCTCATACCACACTGCCTGCATTCATTTTAGAGTTGGACATGATATGATGAGCCCTTCACTTTTTTGCCATTTTGCATTGCTGCTGTACAATTTCCCAACTTTTGGGATAAATGTCCAGTATCCAATATCTTATTTTATCCTGCGATAGAAAAGTCTCCACTGTATGAGTGTTTGGTGTCCTTGATTTTTCAGTCAACTCCACTCCTTCCTTCAAAAAACCAAAAAGTCAACGGCCAAATTGATCAAGTTGAGGCTTCTGTCTAGGGTTAAATCTTAATGTTTTTGGTATGTTCATATTACCTAGTAATTCCAGCTGAGATGAGTAATTTTAACTCACCTGACTGTTTGTCTGAGGTAGTGAGTCCTGTGAGACCCAACTCCTCCGGCTGCTCTTCATCATCCAGGATCAGCGAGACTCTGTTAATGCTCTCGATGCTCCTGCTGCACTGAGACATGAGACGCAGCTGGAAACACAACAAGCACACTTTAAATTCTGCCAGCTGGAGCAGCACATGGGCCACAAATGTTTTTTGACATGTGTTCCCAAGAGTTAGTTACTGGAGCAAAGTTTTTGAGACATACATAGCCTGGCTTCAGAGGAGTGCTGGTGATGGTGGGTGTTGTCTCAGTGTTCCCCTTTGTGTCAGGCTGAGTTTCTATATCTCCTGGTGCCCTCCATCTGGGAGACTCAAGTAAGGCCATGGACCTGCCAGAAACTGAGACACAAGAAAAATCCAAATGTAGTCTCTGGAAATGTCCCTTAAAGAAAGAATATTTTCCAACAATGTTCAATTTGGGTGTCCTGTCTTCTAAACTTGTTGACTGAAAGCATTACCCAGTCAGTGGGAAATGGGGTCCATTAGGTTTTTTCTGATTTTGTCATATTTGTCTCTGTTACAAGTGTAGATTATCATAATGAATACACCTACAACTTCAAATAAAGACATCAGCATATTTGTTAGTTTGCACAAAAATTAAAGGTTGTATTTTTTTCATGTGTTGAGCTGATGTCCATCTCTATATAGTAATCTCAGGCAGAAGGAGGCTGTGCTTATAAGCACTGTGTTCTGTTTCTGGAAATTAGACAAGGTGCAGCCAATCAGAAGAAAGTGTGGGGACCTTAAAGGGACAGGACTAAACACAGTTTGCTTCAGAGAATAAAATGACAGGCTGCTCCAAGGTCAGGCATCAGATAAGTTAAGGACTGTTTAAAATGTAAATCAAACAATGCAGGATTTAAAAAAAAATGGAGCTGAAAATAAGCATAATTTCCTCTTTAAATGCAAGACACCAGGCTTTCTGCTTAGAAATCATTTGTTCTGGCGGGAGTTTTTAGTGATTCATTGTGAGATACTGCATCTGGCACAGTTTTCTACTATCAGTTTAGTTGATGCATCTGGTGTAATCGTACAAATGTTTGAGGAGCGATCAGTAATGAGATCTACCAAAACTGTAGATTTTGCTGCAGTCTCAGTTACATCTGGAACTCAAATCAAACCTAGTGATGTCAAACAAAAAAATATCCCCACAACAATAAACCCAAGATCTGCATATTTTACTGTTTATTGCTTATTACAATTACACACAAAGGAGAATTTACAGGACCAAAAACCAAGCAGGCAAAGCTAAAGCTGGAAAACACCAGTTCACACCAGCAGTTAAACACAGAGATAAATAATAATGTCATGACAGCAAAGTGAAGTTACTGTAGAGGTCTTACCTGATGTTATACAGGCTATGAAATTATTTACAGGAACCAGTAAAGACAATGGTTTTGTTTATGTTCTTGTATCCTGTAATCTTAGAAATTAATGGAGGACTGTGGTGAGTGTGTGTGCATGTGTGTGTGTGTGTGTGTGTGTGTGTGTGTGTGTGTGTGTGTGTGTTGGGGTTTTTTTAGGAGGGAGTAAAAGCTGTAGAATTTAAAATAGGACAAAGATAAAAGAGGATTTTGGAAGTGGATGAAAGGTCGCACCGGCAGAGGCTGAAATTAACACATCAAGGTTTGTGCAAAAGTCTTGAGCACCCTCATTTCTTTATATTTTGCTAGGAAAATGGAAAAAATATTGCAATGATTTAATGAAACATATACCAGCATAAATGGAAATACAGTATATAAGGTAAAAACAAAGCATGTACAATTCAAATGAGCTTGAAAGTCAATATTTGGTATGACCACCTTTATTCTTCAACACAACTTCTTCAAGACAACTTGTCTTGTCATTTCTCCAAGTAGTCTTCAGAAATTGCTCTCCAGGCTTTTTAAGTATATTTTAAAGCTCTTCTTTGGATCTTAATTTCCATTTGTTCAGTTCTCTGTCATGATGATCCCACACTGCTTCAGTAATGTTGAGGTCCAGGCCAATCCATGACTGATAGTGTTCCATTGTGTGTTCTTCCATCCAGGTAGGTTTTTACTGCACTGGCAGTGTATTTGGGATTATTGCCATGCTGAAAAATGAAGCTGTTGCCAATCAGACCCTTTCTGTTATTCCATATTAGATCATCATGGTGGATCAAGATCTGCCAACCATTCTGTATCCTTCTGTATTCATTATTCCATCATTTTTGTGAATTTCATGAAAATGTGTTTTTCTTTGGAAAAAAAATGAAATCTGCAAGTGAACCCAAACTTTTGAATGGTAGTGTATGTAGACACAACCCTGGTTCATCCCTTGTGCTAGGTGCCTTTTTAATGCTTGAATGATTGATAGGTCAGTGTTAAGAGACTTAACAAACCAAAAAACATTGCTCTGAAAGTGATCAAGTAGAAGGGCTGGACTAAAATGAGTGAAAAAGCAGCCAATGTCCAAGGAAAAACTATGAAATACCTTTAGAAAGCCTGGAGAACCATTGCTCAAGACCACTTTTAGAAACATTACAAGAAAGTCTTGGCTTGAAGCAAAATATAAAGAAACAAGGGGTAGCATGAGACTTTTGCACAGTACTGTATGTAAAGAAACTGAAGCTGTTTTCAAACCACAAGTACAGGAAGCAAAGTGTCTGAACCAAAGAAACGGCACAACCAGCAATTAGATGCCAAGTGATACATGAGCATCAAAAATATTCCCTGGGAACGTTTCACCATGAGAAGCAGAGTTGTAAGTGCTGAATATGTCCTGGAGCCTACCCAGTGAAGAGGTGAGTGGGGCCTCTGAGGCTTCGATAAATTCCTCTTGGTTCTCAGTCAACTCCACCTCTGCGAGGAGAGAGGGGTCAGACTAAAGGTGTAAGGATGATTAGAACTTCATGAAATCTCTTTAAAATAAGATCTCCTTTTTCCAGTATCCCAGGAACATTGAACAACAATGAAAAGACTGGGAGGTCTCAACCTGTCTATGGCTTTTGGTTGCTTCCCGTCTTGCCTCATTTTCGTATCATCCATTAAACATGAGTCACGTAAAGTAATGAATTTAAATCTCAAAATGGTTTGTTTTTCAGGTTTGTAAAAGATGTTGTAGGGGATTGTTTGCCTCAGCAGTAATAAATGAGCTGTTGTTTGTGAGACAGTTGTTTTTGTGGTGAATAACCTCAACTGCAGACTTTCGCTCAGACTCACTGTCGCTGCCTTCACTTTCAGTCTAAACTGTTGCACAAATTTCAGAAGAGTACAGCAGAATTTAAAAGTTGTATTTTTTCCCTATTTTTAAATGTGCTGGGCCTATTTTCTTCTCTACTTTAGCAGTTATTAAAACAAGTTACATGCAGTGGCGTCCACCATAAGATTATGACACATTCGCTTTTCATTCTGTACAGTTAGAGCTCAGGGTGCAAAAAAGATCTTCATGAGCTCTTCACACACAAGTAACCAATGCAGTAAGTTGCATTAAAATGCTGAATGAGTTGCTCTCATTCTCTGAATTTGATGCCACCCTGTGTGAGTTTATGTTTTGCACCTCTTGGTTTTGCAAAAAATATTATATAGTGTGAACATAAACTGGACGTGAAAATAAAAGGCAGCTGTTTAAACTTTATTTTCCTGGTCTGTGCTAACTAAAGGTATGAAAGCTTATTAAGTGTAGTCTAATTATTGGTGCTATTAGACCGAAAAGAAACATGCAGTGAGACTTATTTAATCTTTTTTCTTTGATGTTGGGATGGTTTCTGGTCTCAACTCTTTATGACTTTTGAAATACAGCCCGTATCAGGTGCTTTTCTGGTATGTGTTGGGTCATTATTCATTTGTACTGTGAAACAATATGCAGTCAGTTTTGCAGCAGTTGGCTGAATCTGAGCAGAGTATAGCCCTGCACACTTCAGAATTCATCCTGTTACTTCTATCAGCAGTAAAATCCTCAACAAACAGTAGTGATAGGTTCCGCTGACAGCCATACATGCCCATGCTGTAACACTGTATCCACGTTTGACAGATAATGTGGTGTGCTTCAGATTGTGAGCTGTTCCTTTCCATCTCCATACTTTTCTCTTCCGTCAATTCTGGTGCAAGTTAATGTTTGTTTCATCTTTTCAAAGAATTTTATCCAGAACTGGGTAGGCTTTTTCAGATGTTTTTTGTCAAAATCTAATCTGATCTTCCTGTTCTTCAACTTTTCTCATGAAAATATGAGGGAATCAGCCTCACCTGATCAAACAACTGCTTGTTGGTCGACTGTCTCGTTACTTTTGAGCTTCTGAGAAGTGTGTATAAAAATGCCTGTAATTTCTAAACAGTTGCAATTGAATTTAAGATGAAAGTCTGCACTTCAATCACATCTTAATTGTTTAATTTAAAACCCACTGTGGTGGTATACAGAGGAAAATGGAGACAAATTACAAAAAAAATGTATCATTGTCCGAAGACTTATGGACCTAACTGTAAATGCTTTTGTGAAGGCATATATTTCAAATGTACCTGACAGTGCACTGAAGTAAGTTCCCTCTTCCTCGTGTTCATCTTCCTCATCATCCTCATGTGATGATGACCCTCCTACGTCCACAGTGTGATCCCACTCCAAAGGCAGCGAATCCACACTCACTGGTGTCTCCCGCCCTGAACGCTCCAGGGGAGAGGACAGCAGGTGGGTGGGTGTGGCCGGAAGGCTTCCTAGTAGGCTCCGCCCCAGCCATGGCCGGCCAATAAGCTCCAAGCTTGACTCCAGGGAAAAGGTGGTACTAGAGAGCTCTGGTTCTTCTCTGATAATCTAGGGCAAAGAAATAACTGGTTCAGCCTGGTGTGAATAAAGGTCATCTGTCCTTCCACTGAAGTACATCTCTGAGGGTAAAATGTAAAGAATTCAACAATAAACATGTTTGTAAGAATCAGTGCCAGAACCTATGAAATAGTTGTGAAAATGAAACACCTACACAAACCTGCTGTTAGCTATGCAAAGCAGGTTTAGAAACTGGAAAAAGCTGTGTGCACATATAAAATACCAACCATGTCATAGAAAGGAAAATAAACGATGGGACATTTTGTGATATCTGCATGAATTGGAAGCTGATTGATTAATGTACAGTGCTATAGGAAGACAAAGGTGTGCCTCCTCTCCAGCTTACTGGGGGTTGGCTGAGGCGCTGATGGAAGCGGACCAGTCTGCTGAAAACCTCCTGGCAGTAGGAGTGCAGTTCCTCCAGCTCATCCTCTATCTTTGCCGCATCCTGCGGTGAGCTCTTCTGGATCAGACTCTCTCCAAACACAATCAGTCCATCAATGCGCTCAGTGTTCAGGGTGATCTCCTTCTGGAAACTCTGCGGGAAGAGGATGGGATGGTTGGATGAACAGAGATGGAGTCATGAAACCCAAAAGAATTTTTCAGTAAATTAAATGAAGGAGAAAACACTTTCTAAAACATTGTCATAGTTAAAAACTACAGTTCTTGTAATCACGAGAAGACATTCTCCTAAAAAGCTTACAACAAGGCAAGTGTGTTCAGTAAATGAAGTCAGCCTTTTATCTGTATGGTATATGTTCCTCACATTGAGCTGCTCTATCTTGTGATGGACGTCACTCTCTGAAAAGTGTTCAACGTTGGTGAGCTGCAGGTCCAGCTCGGTCAGCCACACCAGAAGGCTTTCTCTGGTCCCTTCAAATTCCTCCCTCTGGCTGGTAAAATACTGTGAGAGAAATGATGAATAGAGCGGAGAAAAAAGCAAGCAGCTCATTATATTCTTTAATAAAAACTTTTATTCAGAGCACTTGACATTAAGACCACTTTCTCCATTTAAAATAATAAGCCAGAGATTTACCATAAAATGTGCAATGCAAAGCTGTTTTCTGCCTTTATAATAAGAACTAGAATGATTTGACTTTTAAAAAGAGTAGAAAACATTGAACTGAGGTTGAAGTCGAGATTAAAAACCATGAATGTCAGATTTATTGTAAATGTATTCCTGACATTTATTAAGAGAAACAGTCCATTTAACACATCAGTGCATTAGCAAATGACCTTTCTACAACTTTACTGTTTACACAATTATTTCAAACTGCTCTGAACAATGCTGTAATTGCGCTGCTGTGTTAACATATTTTCTGTAAGAATGGGCAAATGAAACTGCTTGTTAATTAAATGTGACATAAAGAAAATAAATGTTTTGGATTCTTGGAAAAACAATTGCCTCATGTTATGACTTATTAACTAAAATAAAACAAAAACTATACTGGATATGCCTTTAGGGTCTTTGTTGCTTTGGTTAAATTTGTCAACACAATCAGGCTGAGGAGGCTTTGGTAGATTCAGTTATTGAGACTGGGATGTTA
Organism: Etroplus canarensis; assembly: GCA_015106775.1. Taxonomy (NCBI): domain Eukaryota; kingdom Metazoa; phylum Chordata; class Actinopteri; order Cichliformes; family Cichlidae; genus Etroplus; species Etroplus canarensis. The sequence goes on along the minus strand of VUQH01037968.1, from coordinate 15,650 downwards.
TCACTGTGAGTCAGGGGCCTTTACACGTGTGTTATAATAACAATTCTAAACTGATTACGACATGCATCTGACAAAAAACCAGTGTTATTTTAGTTTTTTAAATTTAGTTTATGTTTATTTTTTTAAAAGGCACCATGCACATGAATCAACATGAAAACGGTGATGCAGTGGTTGGCACCTCACAGTAAGAAGGTCCTTGTTCGAATCCACCGGCCAGCTGGAGGCCTTTCTCTGTGTGGAGTTTACATGTTCTCCCTGTGCCTGCATGCGTTCTCTGGTTTCCTCCCACAGTCCAAAGATATGCAGGGTTATGTTAACTGCCAATGGTGTTAATGGTTGTCTGTCTCTCTGTGTTAGCCCTGTGATAGACATTCTGTCCAGGGTGTACCGCGCCTCTCGTCCTATGACAGCTGAGATAAACTTCAGCCCCTCTGTGACCCTGAATTGGATGGATGGATGTAGGAACTTAAATTCACCATGGCAATATGCCGGATTTAGCCATATAGGTGAATGTTCATCTGCATTCCCTGGCAGACAGTTTTCAGAATGGGTTGCTATTTCAGTTTAGTTTTTATTACTTGAAAATATTTATTTTTTATTATAGTTTTTATTAGTTTCATTTTTGTAAATTATTATGATATTGGTGGTATATGTCAGGGGAATATTTAAGATATTCAGATGAGAAATTACAAAACAAACAAAACTTTGTGAAGGCAGTGAACTCTGAGACATGTAGAGAACCTGAGTCTCAATAAAGCCTTATCTGACAGGAAGTATTACCAAATGTGGTCAGCCCTACTAAGACTAAAACTAAAAACATTTCCTGTAGATTTTTATTTTATTTTGGTTATTTTCGTGAGGACACTATCGTTTTAGTTTTTTTTTAACTTTTATCAAATGTCTAGTTTTTATTCTAATTTCAGTTAACGAAAATGTTTTGTTTCACCTAATTTAGTTTAGTTAACTATAATAACCTTACCTGGTGTGGTGACCCCTTAGGAAAATAGAAGGAGTCACCCCTTCAGGTGAATCTGCACAGGTAATTTGTCAGAGAATTAACACCAGATGCCATTCCTGACACAGCCATCTCATGTCCCCAACTGGACTCTAACCAGGGACCTTTCACTTGAATGCATAACACTACAGAGAGATTAATAACCTTGCACATAATATCCCCATGGTTACTGGATCTGAAATGTGATCTGGATCACCTCCAAAATTTAATGTTTTTCTTTTTCCCCACTTGCACCATGCCGCACCCTCTCTAAAAGTTTAATTAAAATGCATTTGTAACTTTTTTGAGTTATACTGCACGCAGGCAAACAAACCAACATCAATGAATACATTACCTCCTTGGCAAAGGTGAAAATACAAAAATATAATATTCCTTTTTCTGTACCTTGAGCCTGCGGAGGATGGCAGCCACTCTTCGGTGGAGTGTGTCCCACCGCCGGTTGCCTTCATGGACCATGGCTTTGAGCTGGCTGGCTCTGTCAGTGCGGTTTTCCCTGGCCAGGCGGCGATACTGGTTGTTGACCAGTTCCAGCTGGGTCAGCCGTTCATTAACCTGCCTTTGGAAACCCTGAAGAAGAGAGAGAAAGAATGGATTATTCAGTGTTCAAGTCAGTGTTTTCCTTCCCAGATTGTGAGTCTTCTGTAAAATAAAGTGACTATCGTAAACTTCCTCTTCTTTCAGCTACTCCAGTTAGAGGTTGCCACAGCAGCTCATCTGCCTCCATCTCACCCTATCCGTTGCATCCTCTTCTGTCTCACCAACTGTCTGCATGTCGTCCTTGGCTACATTCATAAACCTTCTCTGTGGTCTTCCTTTGCCACAGAGGAAGACTATCTTTTACATCCCGTGTCCAATATATCGACTATTCTTCCTCTGCATATGTCCAAACCATCTCAGCCTTGCCTCTCTGGCTTTATCTCCAAACTACTCAACCTGAGCTGTCCCTTTGATGTACTCATTTCTAATCCTGTCCACCCTGGTCACTCCCAGTGAAAATATCAGCATCTTCAAATCTGCCACCTCCAGCTCTGTCTCCTTAAACATAACCATTTAAATAAGCTAACTTGGAGGCTTGCTCTTTAAACCTGGGATGGTATCATTCCATGCTTTCCTGACATAGACAGATCAAACTTTAACTTACTTAAACTTAACTGATAATGACTATTTTAGACATACAATCAAATTAAATATCAAACAGACAAATAAACAATAGTTTTATTTAATTTCCACAAGCATCTTATTTGTTTGTTGAGAATGACTATTTACAGGATCAAAAATTAAACTACTGCCCTCCAACACTGAGTGTAAAGCACAAAGCAAACAAGTTAACATAAGAAGAACTGAGTATTTAACTTCAAGGAACAAACATAAACAAAGCTTCTTCAAGCCTCTGCCAGCCTCGAAACAACTGACCTCAAATTTCTTGAGCTCTTCTTTGGCAACAGTAAAAGAGACATCAGCTGAGTTGGGGCTGGCAGCAGTTCTCTCAGCCATCTTGAGCCAATCTTCAAACCGGGAGTAGTCATTGAGGAACTTGCACCAGAGTGTCCAGGTTTCCTCAATCCTGCAAGAAGGCATCATGATGGAGTTATGCGCCCAGGGTAATTATCTATGGTGCATATGGACGCTTCATCTTTGTTTTTTGTCACGTTCATGCTCTGAAGCATTAAACAGAAGTCTTAATCCAAAGCAAAAATTTACTTAGATTAGAAATCAATGAACCAAATTCTTGCAGTGTGATACCATCAGCTGTAAACAACAAAAAAAAAAGTTGCATGTGCTCTGGAGATAAAATTTGGATCTGCAGATAAAATTTGAATATGCAAAGCAAGATTTGTATATAGTTTAATAATTTATCATGTATTATGCTTACATGGAGTAATATAGAACGCGGAACTTAAAAAAATGAATGTGTTCTTTAGCTCCTACCTGAGCCTTCTGTCCAGAGCCATAGCACAGATGGTCCTCCAGCGCTGGTCCAGGCTGCGGCTGGTTTCCTGCAGGGAGTCGCTCTCAGTCTCAGTGCCACCGGCAGCATCTTCATCCCGTAACAACACATCGCACAGACTGAGAACCGATGCAACGCCTTCCGTGTGTTGCTCAATTTCCCTTTGCAGCTCCTGGACAGACATAAGGACAGGTATCACATAGATCCATACTACACACCTCATGTAGTAAACATCTGCCCACAGGCAGAGGACAGTGAAGCACCGCTTCTTGACCACCTCTCCCAAAATTAAACAAAGGGCAGATATGAATTATTAATCATAAACAGACAAAGAGTAGCAAAAGGAAGCAAAAGAGAACATTAAAACAAACATAAAATTAAAAAAATTTTAAGACTGAGAAAGAGAAAAATCCAAAATAAAACCAGCCATGGAAAAAGTTTTTCAAAAAGCAGAAATAAGCAAAAAAATATTAAAAAGGAGATGATCTCATACAGTAACAGTTATAATGTGATGCAAAACAGAACAAAAGTTTGTTCAAAAGCATTATGTAATGTGTGTACCTGCTGCTCAGCCAGCCTCTTTTGGATCTCCTGTTCATGGCAGACACTATAGGTGATGGGTCTCGAGAGCTCCGCCTCGATGCGAGAAAGCCACGAGCGGAGGTTACTCATGTTTTTATCCAACTGCTGCACCGTCACCAGCGTCTCCTTCAGCTTCTTCACCCTGAAACACACAGCCACAAACACTTTTTTGGTAACTCTGTAATCCATATTTCATATTTAGTAAACAACA
>VUQH01037967.1:9228-22907 GCA_015106775.1 Etroplus canarensis | reverse complement strand
CAGATGGGCTGGGCTTAATATTTCAGAAATTTGTGAACTACTGGGATTTACCACAACAACCATCTCTAGGGTTTACAGAGCATTGTCCAGAAAAGAGAAAATATCCAGTGAGAGGCAGCTCTCTGGGCAAAAATGCCTTCTTGGTGTCAGAAGTCACAGGAGAATCTCTTCCTGTTAAAGGGGAGTTTTTCCTTCCCACAGTTTCCGAGTGCTTGCTCATACGGGATCATCGGATTGTTGGGGTTTTCTCTCTAATACTGTAGGGTCTTTACCTTACAGTGTAAAGCGCCTTGAGGTGACTTTTGTTGTGAACTGGTGTTATATAAATATAAACAAATTGAAACTGAAAAAACCAAAATTCATAGCTGTTGTGTCATTCCTGTCACTTTCCCATAGAAGATAAAACAACTTTCTCATAACTTAATTGCTGAAAAACAGTATAGCTATATAAAATATATAAAACCTGTTTACTTTGCTTTCTTTATTAAATATATATCATGGATATTTTTAACAGCTAAATTGTGGCCTAATTAGCTTACCGTGTTACAAAAAACATGAAGCTAATCCATGGATTGACTATATAAGCCACATTACAAAGAAAGCTTTACCAAATACTTTAATGCTTGCCATGCACAGTGCTTTAGTGGTCATGAAAGGTTAGTCTAAGTTGCCAGGCTTTTTGGATGAGTAATTGGGGGCAAATAGCAGCGAATCTAATTTTGCCATCATAAATTCATTTGGATTCCCTTGTGTGCAGTACATCTGTGTAACTTAAAATGAATTAATTAAATGCTATTTAACAAGGGAACAGAAAAAATATTAGTTATACACACTAAGTACATGTTTAATGTATTTGAAATATGAAAGAAAGTTGAATTATTATGGGTTGTGTCCATTATTCAAGCAATTTGTTTGGTTTATCTCCTAAATTTTAGTGCTGCGACCAGCATGTTTGAGAGTGCAATTTTAACTTTTAAGGTGAAAACTTTCTATTTCTAGTTTTCTAATGTAGTTTAACATGTTTGTTAGTTTTCACTGCACAAGTTAGATAATGGAACAACTGGACATTAATGTGTAATAACTGTGCAAACTCTGATTTATGACAGTCACTCGTGCCTGTGGCTGTTACACTGTACAGCCGCTCCTCTTAATAACTGGACTTTCACCTACTGCCATGCTGAGTTTTCTATATTTTATTTTCTCAGCTGTACTGCTAACTTCTTTACTGATATTTATTTATACAGAACAGAGTGCCTGTAATGCGAGTTATTTCCTCCCTGGGGATTAATAAAGTATTCTGGTTCCGATTCTGAGGTCAGCAAGCTGAATTGTATTGCATGCTTTCATTCAAAGTGACAAGATGGGCAAAGTCTGAACATCGTTTGGGCAGCATCAGACATTAAAAAACAAAGTCACAAGCATTAGTACACATTTACGTTCACACAAGTAGGACAAGAAAGTAAGAAATACCACTTAAACTGGGGTTTCTTATTATACAGCTTAAACAACTGTAAATTAATTATACTTCATGCATGGATCCAATTTCTTTTTAAAAAACAGTATCGATAAAACTTTGTATATTTTACCTGTTTCTTAAAAGGGAACACATTCTCAGTTAAATGGAACCAAAGTACAGAACAGTCTTTAGGCAATATGGTATCCATGACACTCCAATTTCAGCTATAGCACACTGACAACTTAAGATAACATAGAGACCAGAGTATCCCAGTAGTCCCCTGGACATGACAAGGCCATAGTGATGATTAAGTGGTGGGTACATTTTAATGAACACAAAGCCATCCAAGTGGAAGCAGGTTTTAATTGAAATCTCCTTCTGTTTAATAACTTAACATATTCATTGAGTCACTCCTCAGTCGATATCGAAGGTGAATGTGTGCTCAGTGAACAAGTAATTCTGTTTCATTTCACAAGACCAGTCTTTACCCCGAGGTGACTTGTTGTAGATTTCTTTGCACTGTTTACCTTTCCTGCTTATATCTGCTCCCAACACCTGCCAGCTCTCTTGTTTATCCACTTTCACAGAGTTTTCACAGATGACTTAGATGAAAAAAAATGCATTGTTCCTGTTTCTCACTTTTACGGTTTCACTCAAACCACTTCACGATGATGTAATTTTTAAGTGACTCGGGGCAAAGACTTGCCTATGTGACAGAGCCTTGCTGATGTCAGTTTCATTAGTTTTTTCTGGTCATTGTTGCTCACCAGCATTTTCTGCTCTAGTTCAAGCATCTGGCACCAACTAAAAGTAGCAGAAGATTCTGGCCCTTCACAACTCTCTGCATAAATAAATTAATTAATAAAAACACAGTCCAGTACAATGTTATACCAAAAAACCCAATAATTTATTATTTCTTTTGCAAAGATCACCATTATAACACATTTTACTTGGCTACAAATGTGCCATCTACGCTTTACTCGAAATTAGACCATCAGACATTGACTTAAAACATACAGGACTTGGTTTAAAATTTCAAATTTACAATACTTCAGTTAAAAATTATTCATCTGGAATGAGTACAATATACACGTAACTGAACTATAAGACTTTTTTATAAATGGCAACCCGTTCACTTCACCAGTTCTAAAATGCTGTGTTCTGAGTCCTGCTCAGTGGCAATCATCCTCACACCACTTTGATGTGACGGCACACATGAATCAATAACCACTATACAATATATATGAATGTTTCCAGCTGTCAAAAAAAAATCAAATCATACAATGTATGAATAAGGCTGACTCTGTTGCAAAGATAAACAGACAGTTTTGTGTTTGAAATCAAGTTGTCACACTGTGTGACGACTTGATTGTCATTGATTCACGTTTGGCTGTTAAGGCTATGCTGAGTTAAGGTGTATGTGGATAGTAAAAAGTACTGATATGTAAAAGCTATGGAAAGTTCATCTGTTGTTGTATATGTAGAAAAAACAAGACATTAAGTAAAAATAAAACTGAATACAAAATACTACCCAGAGCTGCAAACCAGACAAACAAAGCAGCAGCACTGGAGTTCATTTTTTTAATGTTCTGTTTACTAATAATTCATGTCATACATGTTCAAAAAGGTATTTTTTCACTGGACTGTCAGTGCAGCAGCTTTGCCTTTGTAGTTTTTCCAATTTGTAGCGTTGCTGTTGAGGTGTCTCACATTCACAAATTACAGAAAAAAACGAGTTTGACTGTAAAATGAGGTATTCAACTTTTTAAAGATGCTTTTACAAAATGACTGATAACTGATTTATCAAAATGTATTTTTGACCAAAAAAATTGAAACAATTTACAATGTGCAGCAGTCAAATCTCTACCCCCACCTCCCCATTTTCATTGGATTTTTTTTATTCCAATTCAGGACAGAGGAGAGTAACTCCATAAGTAAGTTCATGTCTTCCTTGCTTTCAATGGGAGACACTGAATGCATTTGTATATGTATACATTCCTGTGTTTTTATTTTTAAAAAAGGTTAGCAAAAAAGCAGATGACCAGCTGATCTATCACTGGTAAGTGTGCATATAACACAAAAGGAAAAAAGCTTAAGACGGTCATAGAACTGTCTCGAGTTATATGGTTACAACATAAATATGAAAATAGGATTGAAAAGATAAACAGGTTTAGAATGAAGTAACAAAATAATTGTATTGTCATCGTTTCATAGAAAAAATGTTTTCCCCATTGAGTGATGTGAAAAACAACTTTGGAAAAACCTTAAAATGTCATGACACTGCTGATAAATTCTTTACAAAATGCTTTTTAGGTTACAAAGTGTGAAAAATATTCCTATTGTCCTCATAAAAATGCCACATTTAACGAGGCAAGTATGTCATACCACATGGGGTAGAATGAGTGTGTTTGTTTTCTATACAGTAGTGACAGAAAGGAAGGCATTGTGTACCTTAGCTCCCTCAGGGGCCTTAGTACCATGAGTCATCAGCTCCTGGATAGTCATCCAGTTGTCCAAAATCTTCTTGTTGCGTTTCTTCATCATCTTCTTGTGACTGAGCTCTATAATGCTGACTTCCTTGCGACCTTCACTGCTACTCTGAGGGTTCTCTCTCAAGCTTTCCAGCCGGCTACGCTGCATGAATTCTCGCCTTTTTCTCTGTTCTTTGGCCCTGACCAGGTGCTGCTTTCTTTCCTCTTTACTCCAGTACCTCCCCATCTTCATTTCACTCATTGCATCATCATCGGTGGTCATTCCCCCACTACGCTCTTCTTTAATCTTTAGCGCTCGCTCCTTCAGGATCTTGTCTCTCACAGGCCTTTTGGTGATGTAACGGGTGCCATCACTGCGGATCTTAACCTTCCATTCCATCTTGGGCTCAGTAATGGGCCTTTGAGGCTCTTTACAGACACTAAGCAGGCTGAGCTGGCTCTGGGCATACTCCACAGCTGAGCGCTGCTGTATAAGCTGCATATAACTCTGGTAGTGGCGGGCATGAGCTGGGATGTTGGCTTGCCTCTGCTGGGAACTGTGGGAAGGAGAGAAGTAAGGAATCCGGGAAGCATGTGGCTTTAATTCCCCTCTGCTTTCCTCCTCAGCCTGAGGTGTCTGGTCTGACTCAGAAGGATTGCTGTGGTCAGGGCTGCTACTCTTGCCCGGGACTGGAGCGCGGCAAGCTGGGATGGGGCTCAGGCTAAGTGAGTGACCAGTAGCAAGGCCGCTGCAGAGGTTCCTCTGGTTTGTAAGACTAACTATCCTCTGTAGTGAGTGCTCTGGGGAGCGGTCCATTGCCAGAGGGGTGCTCCGTGAGCTCTCTGCTGTGTTGTAGGCACTGGAGCTGTCCTTGTCAGATTTCTCCAGCCGCTCATTAATGTCAGCCAGCTTACTTCTTGGAGGCTCTCCACGGTGAAGGCTTTGGGTTTTGGTGGAGGGTGTAGAATGGCCCATTGAGGGAGACTGCTGACCCTTACGAAGTTTATGGGCCTGCATGATGTTTTGACACTCAAGCTCAATGCTGCGTAGTTCCTCATTGAGCATACGGAGCTCATGCTGTACACCTGCCTGCTCCCCCATACTGCACTCAATGGTGCTGCGGCGGCTGTAGAACAGGTCATACTCACCGCTGTTGCGTATCTGACATTTTAGCTCCAAAAGTTGCTGGAAGCGATCACCTTCTGTCTCATCATCATCCTCGTCTGCTTTGTCCTCAAGCCGCGTGGAGCTGGTGGTACAGTGTGTGTCCCGACTGTCTTTACGGCACTGGGACAGACGCTTCTGGATATGTGCCAAGACATTGTGCTGTGAGCTTTCCATTCTGTCTTTTAAACTCAGTACACTGTCCTTATGATGTGGGAGTGTGGAACAAGTAGGCTTGTCATCTTCTGTTCTCTGAAATAAGTTGAACAAAATCAGCCTAAAATATTTCTAGGTGAACAAAACTTATGACACATACAAAAGTGCAACACTCTTTTAACATAGTCACTCATGGCAGTGGAAGACGGAATTGGGCACACATACGCACATTTTGCACATGAATGTGCAACTACACTTTTAACTTATTCACAATTTCCAAAACTGGTAGTCACAGACATTTCCAGATCTTCTGTATGGGACTATTTTTGGAAACATGCTTATTCTCCACCTGTTTTCTGATTTGCTTTCCTTATAGAATGATTAAAAAGGCAACAAAGTCCCAACAACTTTTTAAGAGTTCAAGGAGTTCAATCCTTCTCTGCGTTGTCCTGAAGAAATACATGTGTTGTTGTTCATAACTCTGTTATACAGCTCTGTTACTTCAGGGATTGTCTCCTCTCTGGCATGTCTTTGATGTCCTATTTATATGGAATTTTGAGGTATGCCATCCCCTCAACAAAACAGAATTTTAAATTATGGTACTAATGTTTGGAATTTAAATGGTTCAATGGTCCCCTTCCATAAATATTCATAATCAGTATTTTCTGTTCGCATTTCAAAGGCAAAGCTTGTTTTTTCTTGTGGTTAGAGATGAAATCAAAGACAATATTGACTTTGAATAATGACCTACCTCAGTAGAAGCAGTTAGTGGTCATTGTGATGGTAAGAACACTCTGGTCTGCCAGATGACATAAATCTTTGTTTTCCCCCCACTGAGTTTAAGAGGCCTTATTACATTAAACAGAGCAAATGAATTCCCAAATTTCTCGCATGGTGATAAGGCTTTTGCATTCAAATGCTCATTATTGGCATGGTCAATATATCTTGCTGTCTGACCTGTCCATTGTCCTGCTCTTCTTGTAAGGCAGCTAATTCCAGTTCCTCTCTTTGCTGCTCCTCCAACATTTCCATTTTCAGTTGCTCTAGGAATTCACTATGCTCATCATCCAGCCAGGCCTCTTCCAGCTATAGGTGAATAAAGAAAGAAAGCATAAGGTGAAGCATAGACATGAGGGCAGGTGTAAAACTAGTGGTGACACAGTCTGTCAGAAAAATTGGGCAAGTGGGTGATCCAAATGTGTGCCCAAATCAGATTTCTTTCTTCTTTTTGGAAATACAAACAAACAAACAAACCTTAAAAATGAAAAAGCTACAAGCATCATCATGATGCAATATTCGACAGACATGCTGTTTTTACCAACAGAAAAACACACCTCATGTTTTAAACATAGATTCTAATCTTAAAATCAGATCAATATATTTTTGATGGACATAAACCCACCACTTTTAACCTGTTAAGTCACATGATTCACATCATCCATCATCTGTTTGTACATTTGATGTGAACAAAATGGTATCCATATCTGATGACTTCAGGTTTACTACTGAGAAATGCAGTTAATTATAAAAGACTATACTCTTGCTTCCTGCTCCTCTGCACTGCGGCAGAGCCCTTCACTTATTTTGTCATCGGCCCTGGGCCTGAACTCACTCCACATTAGCATGCCATTAGCTTTTATGGCTTACCGTTGGAAGTCAATTACAGTGGAGCTACATAAAAATAAAACATGATGAGGTGTCTCAGTCATGGCTTGAACTAGGAGTGGGAGGAGGGGTTTTGGCTACCCCAGACTGCTAAGGTTGTTTTTGAGCAAATATACAGTACATTACAGTACAGCACAGTAAATAGTAAACCCTTTAAACTACAATTTGTACTTCAAACAGTAGCTGAAAGATATGGGTTGTGGTGGCATAGATTTAAGATTTCCTTTAAGTACCTAACTGGCAGCTATTTGCAGCTCATCAAATTCGTCAAGATTCTAACAAAAGATGCTTCGTTGCCTTAGTTATTTTAGTATACAATACCCTGGACTATTTAATAAGGGAGAGAATTATTTGTTGATGAATATGAGAAGGGGATCAAAGTCAGCAACCACAGGGCAATGCAGTTTTCTCTTTGCACCATTGTAATTTCACCATAGTGGACCCATTTCAAAAGCAGTGACTATCACTGCATACTATGTAGCCAGTGTTAAGTGCAGTTTTAGTTCCAAGGTTGTCTTTTTTATGAATTCTCCCTACATTTTTCTTTGAGCTCAGTTTGTTTTCCTTTCCAATGAAAAATAAAGGTCATTTGTTTTTACTATTTGACTGGAACCATAGTAAGTTAGTGTGAGGTGCATGTATGGTCATTTCTCACCTGCATCTCAGGTCTGGCAACCAGTAGTACAATGTTCCTGCACTCGTCATTGGAGAGGGCAGCCATTGCTTCCTCTCTGTCCTGTACATCTTGGCCATTAATCTGAAGATGACAAACATGATTAACACACACCATTAGGTCAAACACAAGCAAGCAAACAAACATTTCAACACAGGAACACACACACACACAAACACACACACTGAGGCTAATTTTCCTCCTCTCCAATGCAAAAGCCCTTAAGAAAAACAAAGCACCACAATAAAATTGGCACTGGACAATATTGCCCTTTTCCTGGGGAAATTGTAAACGCTCAATGCTGCTCTGTATTATAAATCAGGATCCAGCAGTGATTATGAATGAGACACTGGCCATGAGGCGACGGGGCTGTTGTGTCCACCAAACTATCCGGCAGCATACATACATCTAGCCGTACAATTAACTGGCCACTGACAGGTGGCGTCCATCTTTTTGCAGGCAGAGTAATGGCCCTGTCACTGGTGGATAATAGCCCCAGAGTACTGGTTTGCCTCAAAAAAACACACATGCACCATCCCCTGGCTTGAATCAGCCACACAATACATAGTAGATACTGTTAAAACAATTAGAACAATAGTCCTTACGTGTCCATTTTACACATCTATACTTGCCAGACATAGTATTTGCTTCTCCCTTGAAGCTATTACCATTTTCCCTCCCATTGTGGGCATCTCAGTATAAATTTTTAAAACATTACGGAGAATTATACAGACTTATTATTCATTTTGCAGACCTTCACCTTATCTGCCATTCATACAGAAACTCCCAGTCACTATTAAAATAATTCAGATTACCTGTTTGTGACATTAACAATAACATCTCCCAGTATGCAGCTTGTAACTTAAAGCTCTGATTATGAATGCATGTGTGTTTCATAATAACACTATATGAGTGACTGTGTAATCTGCTAGATAATGGTTGTAGTGAACTTTTAATGAGAGGGGAAAACTAAACGTGACAAAACTGACAGTGTTTACATGGAAGGCTTAACAGCAGCACTGGTGCCCTATTTGTGTCTACACAGAAGGTGTCACCCCTGTTTAGCCAACACTCAGGGTGCATAAACAAATCTAACTGTGTGCAGGTTAACAAACTTAAAACATAAAAATACACTTAACCCAAAGCAAATCCACATTTAAAACAATTTGCTTGATGCTAAACACTTTGGTTGCACAGATAACCCTCAAAAATGTTTCCTATCCCTCATATGTCACATCACCGAATTTCATTGACATTCCCAGGTCTCTGATCACCACATTGCTATTAAGTGTCTTCCTTTGTGTTTAGCCCTTCAGGGTCACTTTTAAAGAGTTATGCTGGCTGTGTAGCCAGATATACTGTACACTCCCTGGACAAAAAAGTCACTACCTGGATTTAACTAATATACCCTTCCACTGGACAATTACTGCAGTGATAAATATGTTTCAGCTATTTAACCAAAAATGATGCAATGAGTGGCTTCTCATTTGTTCAACAACCACAACCTTAAGACATGACCTATTGTTGTGGAAAATATGTCACTGTTTCAGAGGGGTCAAATTGTTGGCCTGCATCAAGTAAAGAAAACAAGTAAGAAGATTGCTGAATCTACTAAAACAGTGTTAAGAACTGTCCAACACATTAACACAATCTGGAAGGATAGTGGTGAATCACCATTTTCACGGAAGAAATGTGGTCAGAAGAACTCTTGAAGGATCATGATTGGAATAGGAATTTAAAATTGTGAAAAATCAACAGATCTCCACACTATGTTTAATTATCAAGGAGCATTTCCATGTGCACAAGCCAAAGAAAACTCAAGGAACTGGGACTAAACCTCTGTGTAGCCTTAAGAAAACAAGTTATCAGTGGCTTTAATCTGATTGGGAACATAAAGATTAGACTCTGGAGCAGTGGGTCATGTGGTTTGATGAGTCCAGATTTACCATGTTCCAGAGTGATGGATGCATAAGGGTAACATGAGAGGCAGATAAAGTGATCCACCCGTCATGCCTAGTGCCTACTCTACAAGCCTGTAGGGGCACTGTTGTGTTCTGGGGTTAAGATCAGCAATGTTATGTACACAAAAAATGAAGTCAGCTGACTACCTAAATATACTAAAAGACCAGGTTTTTCCATCAGTGGATTTTTATTTCCCTTATGGAAATGATTCAAGTTTTTTTTATCAACATCATAAATACAAGATTTAGGGGAAAAAATTGATGCGACAGAAATCAGTGGACAGAAATAAGTGTTGTGACATTGCTTAAGCTCATCGAAATGATGCCTCAGTGAATGTGTGCCTTCAAAGTTAAAACGGTCCGATGAAATTTTATAGCATGTGACCTTTTTTGGCTTGGCAATGTATTTATTAAAATGAATGCATTTTGTTCTGTTGGCTGTGCAAGACAATTGAAAAATGTGGCCAAAATTTTTTTCTGTACAGACATAGATAGTGTGTACCTTCAACTGCTTCCTTGTATTTTCTCCAAGAGGTTGCCACAGCAGCATAATCTGCATCGGTAATTGGGCAGAGATTTTACACCAGATGCCCTTCCTGACACAACCCTCCATGGTGTCCTCACCTGGAATCAAACCAGGGACTTTTCGCTTGTAAGGCACACTACACTACAGGAGATATATTAATGGTTAATATGGCTATGTCCACATAAAGTGTAAAAAGGTCATTTTTGTAGCAAAATGATAAAGGTGATACTATATCAGATACTATTTTCAACTTGTTTTGATGCCCCCATCTGGCAAACCTAAATCCATTAACACTGGCTTAACAATAAAATCAGTATCTATTACTATTGCACTAAAATATTAATCATCTACCTAACCCACAGAAGCAACACCATCCAACCAAGAGCCCTAACAAGTACTGCTCCTTGTCAGTGGCAAAGTTCCTCCAAATCTCAAGCCTGGAAATGTAGCTAGGGGCTGATAGCAGTTATTGCCTCTCTGCATTCCCACAGGAGAGAGAGAGAGCTGCAATACAGTGCCATTCTCAACCAGAACTCTTAAAAACCTGCTGGTGCTGAGTCTGTAACTAAAACAGCCAGGGGGACATTTCTCCCTCTTTAACAGTCACAGCGGGTGCAAGTTCCTTCTTTAATGTGCTACCATTAAAAATGAATGGGCTCTCATGCTGTGAGACAGCAGTTGAATGTGACAAAATAAGAGAAGTATTTTATTTTGAACCTAATAAAAGCTAGTGTGGAGGTGACCAGTGAGTGTGTTTTACTGCACCTGTAAAATGCGGTCCCCCTCTCGGATTCGTCCATCTCTGGCAGCGATGCTGTTTGGACTTATCTGTTAAAGTAGAGAGAAAAAATGCTTCTTTCAGTCTTCAGTCTTCATTCAAGAGAATCAAGGAGTGCCTGGAATTATTGTAGAACACATCCCCAAGCTAGGTCTAGACCATTATGTACAGAGCTTCAATGTTTTAATAGCTTTCCCGCCAATGCCTACTCAGTTTTCAAAGCCATTTTGGCCCTGTTCTCGCAACAAAATGGTTGAGGAAGAAAGTTTATCATCCAAGACCTCAGTTCTACCCACCTTAGTTATTATTTTCTGACAAGTTAATATAACACAAATCTCTGCACATAGCATCTTCACACTGTAACTCAACCCCAGTACATCATGCAGCTGCTCTTGCTATAACTAATGCTAGCCAACAAGAGGGCAGGCCACTCTTTCATTAGCCAGTCAATGGGCATCTGGGGCCATTCGTTTTACTTTCTCCTAACAGACAAGATCTCAGAAGACAAGGAGATGTTGAGGTACTCCATCTTCATGATAGTCCGTTCCTACACAAAGGACGACTTATTATAGTGGGACGAAGGCCCCTACACAGGTATTGGTGAGGGACTGGAAAGAACAGAGGAAATTGAAGTTAATTTCTCAGCAGTCAATGGGAAAACTTCAGGTCATGAATAATCTACCACTGAAACAGAGGAAAATACAGAAAACTATTAAGATATTATTGAGAATGGCGAAACCACTGTGGTTACAGCTTTGCCAGAATGATATTATTTTTGCCTCATTGCGTGTGGAGTTGGCTTTTCCCACCATATTTGAACTGTGAGAATAAAATGGAGACGTGGCTCTGGCAGAGAAATAAAAAAGGTGAAGTGAAGAATCAGTTGCCTGTTGGACCTGCAACAGACTGGAAACTTGTGTAAGCCAGATCGTGCCTTTTAGTTATACCTAAGCTGGCATAGACAACAGCCCCTGTGCTATGTAATAGAAACAAAGATGTTCAGAAAATACAGTATATGGAGCACTGGGGGACACACATTTCACCACCAGTAGCTTTTATGACATCCCATTCTAAATCTATAGGTACTGGTAAGGAGTTAGTCCCCCCTTTGCAGCCACACCAGCTTCCAATCCTCCGGGAAAGCTTTCTGCAAGATTTTGGAGTGTGTTTGTAGGAGCTTTTGCCCATTCATCCAGGAGTATTTGTGGTGAGGCCAGACACTGATGCTGGATGAGAAGGCTTGGCTCAAAGTCTCCTTTCTAATTCATCCCAAAGGTATTCAGTAAAGGTGAGGTCAGGTCTCTGTGTGGGCCAGTCATGTTCTTCCACACCAAACTCATCCAGTCATGCCTATACAGTACCTTGCTTTGTGCCATTCTAAACAAGACAAAAAACAAAAAAGGGCCTTCCCCAAAATGTCAAAGTTTTAAACATAGAATACTCCAAAAGGCCTTGTAAGCTGAAGCATTAAGATTTCCCTTCACAGGAAAAAAGGGGCCCAGGCCAGTCCCAGATAAACAACCTCATAGCATTATCTCTTCACCACCAGACTTCAGAGTCAGGCAGGTAACAGTTTCCTGGCATTATTCAAACCCAGACTGATCCATCAGACTACCAGACAGAAAGGCATGATTCGTCACACCATAGAACATGTTTCCACTGCTCCAGAGTCCAGTGGTGGCATGTTCTACACCACTCCATCTGATGCTTGGAATTGTGCTTGGTGATGTAAGGCTTGCATGCAGCTGCTTGACTATAGAAACCCATGGCATGAAGTTCCTTGTGCACATTTCTTGTGCTGATATTAATGCCAGAGGAGGTTTAGAACTCTTTAGTTATTTAGTCAGCAGAGTTTTGGCAACTTTAACACACCATTGTGCCTTAGCACTTGACAAGCCCGCACTAAACTTTATGTCACTGCTGTGGTTCTTAAATGCTTTCACTTTTAAATAATATCACTTACAGTTGATCCTGGAATATCTAGGAGGGAGATAATTGCACAAACTAACTTCTTGCACTGGTTGCATTTTATTACAGTACCGCCCTTGATTTCAGTGAGCACTTTAGCACTATCCATTCTTTCACAAATGTTTGTTAAGGCAGAAAGCATGGCCAGTGATTGATTTCATACACCTGTGGCAATGGGACTGAATGAAACACCTGAATTCAATACTTTTGTCTATATACCGCAGATGGACAACTGAACTAATGTAACTGACTTTTTATACCCGTGTTCTTCTCTCTGTTTACGCACTACACTGTATGAGGCAATAGAAACAAAGGAAAAGGAACTTCAAAGACAGAGACTAGAACCCCAGCCATTCAACAAGCTAAATTTGGGAAATTTGGCTTGTTTTAAAATAACCTTGTATAGTTCTTAACTCCACGTGGATGTGTTCTCACAGTGACATTCAGGCACCTCATGTAAATGCAGCACACTTCTCTTAGCCTTACCTTTTTATAGAGCAAACACTTAAGAATGCTGCCAGGAGCCACCGATCACGGTAATTTATATTCTACTCAGCTCTCAAAGCGAACACCTTGCATGGTCCAAGTCAACTTCAAACGAATTTGAAAGTTGAGCAGAGTGGAGAATAGTATTTTCTATGCTTCGAACAAGTGGGAGAAAAATTGTCTCTTTCTTTACATGTATCCCACAGCTTGCTTGTTGTCAGCTGCACTGAAACTGGGTGAACAACAAAGACCAGACCTGAAAGCACATTTATATATATATATATATATATATATATATATATATATATATATATATATACACACACACACACATACATATGTATCAGCATAGTGTCAGCATAGTGCATTTTGAA
>VUQH01037966.1:23131-34953 GCA_015106775.1 Etroplus canarensis | reverse complement strand
AGGCAGAACAGAAGAGCTTTGGAATGTCCTTCAAGAAGCCTGGAGAACTATTCCTGAAGACTACTTAAAGAAATGACAAGAAAGCTTGGCTAAGAGAGTTCAGGCTGTGCTAAACAATAAAGGTGATCATACCAAATACTGACGAATTCTTCTTCTTTTGGCTGCTCCTGTTAGGGGTCGCCACAACAGATCATCTGCCTCCATCTCACCCTATCCCTTCCATCCTCTCCCCTCATACTAACCCTCTGCATGTCCTCCTTCACTCATCAATCAACCTTCTCTGTGGTCTTCCTCTTCTCCTCCTACCTGGCAGCTCCATCTTCAAAATCCTTTATCCAAAATATCCATTATGCCTCCTTTGAGCATGTCCAAACCATCTCTCTGACTTTGTCTCCAAACTTCTCAGCTTGCGCTGTCCCACTAATGGACTCATTTCTAATCCTGTACATCCTGGTGACTGCTGGTTAGAGCTGCCACATGTACTGTATTTTATTTTGTGTTTGCACGTTTCAGTAAATCGTTACACCTACTCCACATTTTCCTGGCAACACATAGAGAAATGAAGGATGAATCAAAGACTTTTGCACATAAAATGAAAAGTTTAGACGACAGCACAAAGAAACTGCGGTTCCTGAATGTACGTGAGCTGTTTTTGTACTTGCACCTCTGCGCAGATAAAGTCACAGCGAGCTGTCCCTCCTCTGAGTCTCATATGGACAATTCTCCACACAGTCTCTCGATGCGCTCACGGAGCTACCAGCAGGGGTCAGCCGTGAGCTCCTCCTCCCGGCTCAGCGTCGCTGCTTCCGGTCGTGGCAGGAAGTCCGTGGGTGTCCGTGGACGGGTTGTGTTTTCCTCTCTGCCTCTGCTGCACGGACAGCCCGAGAGCGGCCTGAACCGGCGACAGATGACGGGAATGGAGGAGTACCCCAGCAGCGGCGAGGTTTGTCCCGGACAGGCGTCACGGTTTGATTTGCAGTGACAGAAACGCGCTCGGTGACCACGCCCAGTGTCGGCCGCGCTTTAAAATGAGCCACAGTGTTCAGGACCAGCCGCTGCTGTGTCCGTGTGAGCTGAGACCCCTGCACTGTGCGGAGCAGGGAGGCCGGAGTGTTTCAGTTTGTAACCAGCTCCTCTGTAGAATGTGTCAACATCAGCTCACACCCTGTGACGTCACAGCCCGGCTAATCTGCTGTCTTTCTTCTGTTTCAGGGCTCCTTCAGCTCAGAAGAAGCAGACGGCGTCGTCAAAGAGGTAAGTTTAGCATCATTTTACCAACTCTCAAGGAATAACGTTCACTTCCCCCTCCACACACACACACATCAGGATCATCAAACTGATTTTCTGCAGTTGGCGCTGAAGGTAAAGTCAGATTTCACTGTTTTCGTGCTGATCTACACATCATTTAACCAAGTTAAAACTCTGTAAACAGACCGCAAAGAGGTTTTTGTTTCTAATTTACGAACCCGACTCCAGTCAGGGTGGGATGCTGCACAGGTGTGAATAAAACACTGTTTTCAAATTTCATAAAGCAAGGTTTTATCCATAGAAGAACAGAGAAAACGTATCAGATGTTAAAATTGAGAAATGCTGCCTCGTCTGGAATTCAATGGCAGCAACACACCTCAAAAAAGTTAAGACATGGGCAACAAAAGGCTGGAAAGGAAAGCTGGAGGAACATGTGGCAACTAGTGCAGTTAACTGGGAACAGGCCAGTAATGTGATTGGGTATAAAAAGAGCACCTTAGAGAGGCGGAGTCTCTCAGAAGTAAGGGAGGGCAGAGGTTCAGCAATCTGCTGGAAACTGTCTACAAACTGTGGAGCAATTTCCTCACTGTAAAATTTAGTGGTTTACACAGTTGCCTTGCAAGTGATAGGTCCCTGGTTCAATTCCAGGTGGGGACACAAGCCCCTCTCACTATGGAGGGCTGTGAGGAAGGGCATCCGGCGAAAAACCTCTGCCAAATCACCGATGTGGATTAATCCGCTGCAGAGTTATTATAGTTCTGTATTTTCTGATTAGTTTTTATTTTTATTTTGTTTTGAATTCAGTTTATTTTCCAGAGTGCTTTGCTCAGTTCACCTTCGTTTTTATTGTTTGAAAATGTTTAGAGTTGGTTTTAGTTTCCTTTATTATTTTAACATGGATGGTTTTTGTCTGGGGAAGATTTAACACTTTGTGAAGGCAGATGAGTCACAGTCATGTAGACATCCTGAGTCTCAATGACCACCAGAGCCTCATCAGACAGACTGACTGGCCAGATTTAACCCAGCTGACAAAGACGAGAACTAAGAACATTTCCTGTATTTTTTTTTTTTTATTTTAGTGAGTTTCCTAAGCCCACAGTGTCGTTTTAGTTTAGATTTTTCCCAGAAGTCTAGTTTTTATTTTTATTCAGTTAGCTAAAATGATTTTTCTCAGGTAGTTTTATAGTTTAGTAACTAAAGTAACCTTGATGCACTAGTGTAGTTTTTCTTTGCTCCTGTGCAGAGGATCGTCAGCAAAAGTTCCAGCTGAGAAGTTTTACCAGCCTTTTCTAGATCCAACTTAAAGCTGCTTTTTCTTTATGCATCAGTAAAAACTCCTCAGAAACCACCTCACTGTGTGTCTTTGTTTCAGTCGCCTCGGGTGAAGCAGCACCCTCTGACTCCCACATGACTCTGATGTTATTTCTCTGTGTGTGTGTGTGTGTGTGTGTGTGTGTGTGTGTGTGTGTGTGTGTGTGTGTCAGTGCATTGAGAACGTCGTGGGCGGTGACGACTACAGCCAGAGTCAGGTGAACAAATGGACGGCGAGCATCGTGGAGCGCTGCCTCACACAGCTTGTCAAACTCGGGAAACCGTACAAGTACATCGGTGTGTGTTTGTTTCTGACTGTGGAATGTACTGACCCCCTCCCCCCCGTCAGCTGGGAGTCATTTTAGTGCATTAAATAAATCCATGCAGTATTTTTACTTTGATACTATGAATGTTTTCAGAGTTACAGGCCGTCAAAGTGCATCACTCGAGTTATTTTTTGCAGCATTTTTAAGCCCCCCATGCCTTCATAAGTAGCGGAGAAATCCACGTGAAATCAGTTTTACACCCACTCCAGTTGATCCAGAGATGATCTTTAATCCAGGTTCTTCAGAGGATGTAGAAAAAGTCCACTGATCATTGTGATCTCTCCAGTTAGATAACAGAACCTGTAATAACACTTAGATTAAGTGTCCCATGTTTGAAAATCCTCCTGCCACAGAAAGAAGCACAGCTTGAAGACGAGTCTCCACCTGTCCCACATTGTGATAAGACCCTTGAAGCTTTACCCACAATGCACTTTTTGAAGTTTTCTGTCAGAAAGTGGACCAAACATCCAGAGAACCAAAACTAGTCTCTTGTTTCCCTGCATCATAGATACTAAATAGGGGCAGTTTTGCTGTTGAAGCTTTGTTGCAGTCATCAGCCACTTCATTAGGTACACCTTCCTAGTACTGGATTGGACCCCCCTTTGCCTTCAGAACTGCTTCAGTTCTACATGGCATAACTTCAGCAAGGTGCTGAAAACTTTGGTCAGAGATTTGGCTCCGTATCAACGTGACAGCATCACACAGCTGCTGCACCGCCACGGTGAGAATCTCCCGTTCCACCACATCCCAAAGCTGCTCTGTTGAACTGAGAGCTGCTGACCGTTCAGAAACCAGGTTTGAGATGATCTGAGCTTTGTGACATGGCGCTGGATAAGGTTATACATGTTGTACGTTCGGAGATGATGAGTGGTTATTTTAATTTACTGTTTCAGCTGGAAGCGGTCTGTTCATTCTCCTCTGACCTCTGACATTAACGAGGCTTTTTCTTCCAGAGAAAAGTCGCTCACTGGAAATTTCCCCTTTTGCAGCCCAGCCTCTGTAAACCCTAGAGATGCTCTGTGGGAAAATCCCAGTAGATCAGCTGTTTTTTTTGTGTTTAAGCTGCTGCCATGTGATTGGCTGATTAGATAGTTGTGTTAATGAGTAGTTTAAATGCTCAGTTAGAGTAGAAAAGTGCTATATAAGTACCATTCCATTGAACAAGTGTACCTAATTAAGTTCACGGTGAGTTTATATCCAATAATATTAATGATGGTTATATTTTTGTGCTGAACAAAAGCAGGTTTGACCTCTTGGCACTTGCAGTGGGTGTAAAACTAGTTGCAGTTTTTAGTTGGGTTTAGATGTATTGGGGTTTTTCCTTTATGTATGAAGTTATGGGGGCTCCTACTAAGTATAAGGCGAACTGTGAACACTGAGGTTCTATAAATCTGAAAACGTTGGTAGTATGAAGGTGGAGTTTTGCATGTAGTAAAGTGATGGTGCAAAAAGACTGAGCTGATTCTGAGGGGCGTCAGATTTGAGGAGATGAACTGGTGAGTGAGAGGAGGGAAGTAAAGAGATGCTGATTTTTGTGAGTTTGTCTGCACAGTGACGTGCGCTGTGATGCAGAAAACCGGCGCCGGCCTCCACACAGCTAACTCCTGCTACTGGGACACGGCAGTGGATGGTACGTTTCTTTTTATGTTATCGGCTTAATTTTTTTTTTTTTAACCCCGCGTGGGTTGAAATGTTCTCTCATTTGCAAACTGCTGTTTGGTTTGTGTCTGCAGGAAGCTGCACCGTGAGGTGGGAAAACCGCACCATGTACTGCGTGGTCAGCGTGTTCGCTGTGGCCATCGCATAGACATGTACACACGCACACACGAAGGAACCATCACTACCACGGAAGGGGTGCAATGTGCTCCTGCGAACAGCAGGGGGCCACCAAGTGCCACAGAGTCCTCGTCCACACGGCTGTCTGGCCTTCTGTCCGCTTCTCTGAACAGCTGCAGAGGCTCAGACAGCTGTATGGCTTCAGTTTCCAGCCTTCAGGTGCATGTAACGCCTTCATCTTAACGTATTTATCTTCTCGCGCCACCGCAGCGCTTTCATAGCTTCGCATTGAGCTGCATCGATCACAAACTCGTGACGGCTTGCTGTAAACGACACGTTCAGCCAGGTTCTTCAGTGTTTTATCTGTTTGTCAATCATGTCAGTGAGAGAAAAGAGACTTTTTGTACTCAAGCTGCAGGATAATAAACATGAAGAGATTTAAGAACAAGCAGTTGTCTTTTTTTTTTACATGAACACAGGAACATGTCTGCTGCTTTTTTACGACGCTCCCTCAATTTTAAGGACATTTGAATGTTTCCATTTTATCCTACTATTTTTTATGTTTTTAGACACTTTTTGGATAAATGTTTAATATATGGATCAGACATTTTCACAATATTTAAATGAACTTCTTGTACTTCAGGAAAAGCAGACTGTACACCTATTCATTTATCCACTGAGGAGTTTTTTTTGTTTTTGGTTTAGTTTGTTAGCGGGATTACACAAATTTAGAGATGGATTGGCATGAAAATTTTACCAGTGGACCAACAAATATCTCCGCATACACTCACTTGCCAATCCATTAGCTACACCTGCTAGCACCCATTTTGCCTTCAGAACTGCCTTAATTCTTCGTGGCATAGATTCGACAAGATGCTGGAAGCATCAGATTTGTGAGCTGCACACCTACGATGTGAATCTCCTCCTCCTTTACTGAGATCTGGTGACTGCAGAGGCCTTCTGAGTACAGTGTTTGAGATGATTTGAGCTTTGTGACGCAGCTATCAGAAGATGGGTTCACTGTGATCACAAAGGGATAGACATGGTCAGCAACGATACTTGAGTAGGCTGTGGTGTTTAAATGATGCTCAGTTGGTGCTAAGGGGCTAAAAGTGCACCAAGAGAATATCCCCCATACCATTACACCATCAGCAGCAGCCCGAACCATCGACACCAGCCAATGGAGTCCTGCTTTTGCACTGTTTACACCATCCAGATGTCGCAGCAGAAACTGAGTTCATCAGACCAGGCGACATTTTTCTGGTGTTCTGTTGCCCAATTTTGGTGAGCCTGTGTAAATCGTAGCCTCAGTTTCCTGTTTAAAGCTGACAGGAGTGGTATCTGGTGTGGCTTCTGCTGCTGTAGCCCATCTGCTTCAAGGTTGTTGTGCATCAGAGATGCTCTCCTGCATACCTTGGCTATAACAAGCATTTATTTCAGTTGCTGTTGCCTTCCTATCAGCTAGAAGCAGTCTTGCCAATCTCCTCTGATCTCTGGCATCAACAAGGCATTTTTTCCCAGAGATCAGCCACCCAGCGGATATCGTCCTTTTCAGACCATTCTCTGTAAATCCTAGAGGTGGTTCTGTGGGAAAATCCCAGGAGATCAGCAACCATGTCACATTCAAAGTTACTTAAATCACCTTCTTTCCTATTCTGATGATCAGATTGAACTTCAGCAGGTCGTCTGGACCATCTCTACATACCTAAAAGAGCTGAGCTGCTGCCATGTGATTGGCTGAATAGATTTTTCAGCTACCAGCTAATTGCAGAGACTGTTTAGATTCAGTAGAGTTTATTCAATGTAGTGAAACAGCATCTGATCCACCTAAGGTTCACCATTACCAGATTTTTATTATTCCTGAATAATTCTCCAACTTATTATAGAACTGTAACTCCGAGTTCTAATGGCATGTTTGGTTATCAGAGTTTAACTATATCAAAAATAAAGAGAGAAATATTTTACCTTTTGAAAAAAGAGAAGTTTACGGATTGTTCAGCCTTGGCGGAGGTATGCAGTCTCAGTACAGAAGTATTTTATTTGTTCATCTTTTAGTGTCAGAGGTTGTCAGAATTATAATCTTTTATGTCTTTAAAGGTTTCTAGTGTGTGTAGGCTTTGCTAATATCAGTGTATTATGTGAGATTGTGCACACAGACATATAAAGGTACCTGTAGACTTTTTCGGACAGCAAACTTTATTTTTTTAACATCTCTGCTTTCTTTACTGTAATGACTTTTCTCTATAATATCGACTGAGTGATGTTAATCTTAGCGTCCACTAGGTGAGAGCATGGATAGAAAATAACATGGTATATTTGCTTAAATCCTTTATTGAAGCATTTCTGTGTTAATTCTGCTTTCAAACGGTGTACAGGACTCCAAGCAGTCATGTGAAAAACTGAGTGCCCCCTTACTGCTTTCATGGGAATTAAGAGGATAAGTAGAAGACAGGTGCTGCTAATCAAATGCATTGGTTGGAGCCAGCGTGAGAACAAGAAAGCAGAGATTTTGTCAGTTTGCTGCTCTGCAGCGTTCAAGTGTGTGTTAACACAATGACACAATCTTCGCCGGAATGGACGTCCCAACAGATTCACCCCAAGGTCAGACTGTGCAACGCTCAGAGAAACTGCAAAAAACCCAAGAGCTACATCTCAGACTCTACAGGCCTCAGTTAGAAGGTTAAATGTTAAAGTTCATGACAGGACAGTTAGAAAAAGACTGAACAACTATGGCTTCTTTGGAAGTGTGGTTAGGAGAAAGCCTCTTCTCTCTAAAATGAACATGGCAGCACAGCTTAAGTTTGCAAAGTTACATCTGAACAAACCACAAAACTTGCGGAATAATGTCCTTTGAACGGACCAGACCAAAGTGGAGATGCCTGGCTATAATGTGCATGTTTGATGAAAACCAAACATAGAATATCAGCACAAACTGTATACTAACTGTATTTCAGATTTTGATTTTTTTACTGTATTTTTTAATTATCAATATTTTAGATTTAGATTTTTTGCTGTATTTTTAATTATTCTCTGTATTTTAGATTAGGATTTTTTTTACTGTATTTTTTATTATTTTCTATATTTTATGTTTAGGTTTTTTACTGCATTTTTAAATTATTTTCAATATTTTAGATCTATCTATCTATCTATACACATGTATTTGGTTTAATAAACTGAATCTGTGAAGATGAAAAAGAATAAAGTTTATAAAACTTCAGTGCTCCTCTACAAATTGCAAACAAAACCTCTGAAAGTTGCTTCAAATGGAGCTTTTCATCTTTTTTTTTTTACAAAACATGTTTTATGTCTTTCCTGCATAAGCAGTTAATACTTTATCCTGTTTAGGCGGCTGGGAAAATGTATTCAGTAATTATATGTTGCTGATTAAAATCTCACACACTGACTATTGGAACGAGACACTCAGATTTCTCTGTGATAGTTACAAAGGAAGACCTTGCAGTTAAAGTGCTGCATTCTTCTGTTTTAAAAGGTTTCATTTTTCTGTGACATTAAATTAAAAAAAAGTTGAATTCTTCTGTTCTGTTAAATCACGAGGAAACAGATTATTCTGAAGTGTTCTTCATGAATGCTTGAACTCAGTGAAGAACTTGCTCAGGTCTGCAGTGAAGAATCACAAAGGTCAGACATTTCTTTTTTTGGGGCCATTTTTATTACACAGTAGCAGTTACACCATGTTTTCAGCAGACTTTTGTAAAAGTTCAAGTTTATTACAAAAAAGGAAGTTTGTTTGGCTGAGAGTGCAAAAACGTGACCAAGGATAACAGAAAATAAAAGTGTCATGGTTAAAAACGTTAAGGAACTGGAACTACTTTCCTGCCTCCTTTGAGAATTTTTGAACCATCGCTGGCAGGTTTGGTTGAATTTTTCATTAAAGTACAAAGAAACTCAAACATATCTGGGTTTTTAAAAGCTGTTCATCTTCATGGTGGATTAATTATTTGTGAAAACATAACCTCGCAACAAAATAAAATGCAATGAATTCGCCTTACATTTTCCAGAGCTTTACGCAAGCTGGGCCTTCATCAGTAGATCCATCCACACTTCTTTACTATACATTCAAAAAACGATAATTTTCCTCACTGCCAGCCCATCTTCTTGTCATGACACAGCAAAAAGAAAAACAAGAACTCACATATACAAATCACACACTCTCATTCCTCTCCTTATCAGAGCGAATAACTGGCCGCCTTTTCAGAGAAGTCAGGAAATAATAATACAGTAGAAGACCGCTCGCCTAACAATCTAAAAACCCTTTTTATCCAGGTTTCCTAAAGCACAGCAGCACAAAAGCAAGAAGCACCCAGGAGCTTGTTTGCTCCATGCAGTCTCTGCAGCGGCCACATTTTTCAAGTCTTCCTGCTCTTCCCTGGTTCAGTTTGAGGTTTCAAACCTACTTTTAAAAAGAAAATACGTCCACTTCTGGCACAAAGAAAAATCAATGAGGCGGGGCAAAAAAGGAAGAATTGTTTTGAAAGCAGCAGTTTCACTTATTGATGTAACACAAAAAGAGAAGAGGGTAATGTAAAAAACACCACAGGGTTCTTTGAGCAACAACGGACTCTCTTGCAAAACATCTGAAGGGAAGAGGAGAAGCTCGTCCCCATCGCTGCTGAGCCGCCACTCTTACAGATGTAAATTCTGGTCCATTCAGTAACTTAAGGTGTAAAACTTGGAGCAAGCTGACGTGGACTCATGATCGGATGGCTACTTGGAAAGTTTCTTCCCCTGTCGTCCTCCAGCTGTTACAGGTTTCCTCTTTAGAAGTTCTCCTTGTTGAAGATGAACTTGACGTCGGCCGCTGAATGGGACAGACACTGTTTCTCCAGAGATTTTCCCAGCTGAGGTGGCCCGCACAGGAACACACCAATTTTAGATCTGCGGACGCAAAAACATCACAACTCTATTGATTATAGTTACAGTTAATTACAGCAGTCATGAGAGCGGGACTGACGGCTGTAGTTCTGCTTAGTGGTAACGCTAAAACGCCTTCAGAAAGCAGGGAACCTTACATATTTGTATGCCTGCTTACATTCTAAGCAGAAATGAAATAATAATAATAAGATGCAACAAGTTAGTTGGTGAAATTTCTTCCCTCCTGGATATTCCACCATCAGCAATATATTTTTATTACAAAGTGGAAGCATTTAGGAACCGCAGTAACCCAACCCTGAAGTGGCAGACCACATGAAGTTACAGAGAGTGGTCACTGAGTGCTGAGGAGCACGGGGCTTCAAAATGCACTATGCTGACACTATGCTGATACATATGTATGTGTGTGTGTGTGTATATATATATATATATATATATATATATATATATATACATTCATTTCTCAAGGACTGCCACTAGCAAGTATTTCAATTTGGATTCATCCTTTAATTTATTGTTGCAAGAATCTAGAAAAGAGTATGAAATGACCATTAAAGTTATTCAGAGTTGTAACTTCCGTCCGGCAGCCCAGTTGTTGAAATTATTAAGAATAAACTGTGATAATTAAAGGAAAAAGCAGGATTTCAAAAGAGGGTTTGTGAAACATGGCTTTTTAAGGCAGATAAAAGAAAACTTAGATGCTCCTGTCTAGGCTGTTGGGTATTTTACTACAAACGAGCAATTCTGTGTTGGTCTTTGTGTCAGAAAACCTTATCTTGTAAAGGAATTTCATCATATTGCCCTCTGAAATATGTACCGAGTTATAATAGTGAGGAAATCGTGAACTGCGTTTGCCGGTGCGTTTGTGCAGTGGTAAAGATAAAAAGCCTCACCCTGGGTGCTTTGATGCAATATTGGTGAACTCGTTGTCCCAGTTAGGCTTCCCATATAAAGTCTTCTGCTTGAGCCCGGTGATTGGATCATTCTCTGCTTCGTGGTGGACACGGAAATGAGCCGCCTGATAAAGGAAAATACAGTGAAACCATAAGATCACAATTTTTTTTTAAATTTGCAATGATATTGTGATTATTTGAAAATTTCAAATCTTTGAATTAAACCAACCAGGCCTCTAATGGTTTCATAAGATGATATTTTACTTCATTTAACTTTAATCAGAATCAGAATATTTTATTTATCCCTAGGGGAAATTGCATTAATTTACCTGAAAATGCAAATTTTTTATTGTACAGTTTAGAAGATATTTCTTGCCAACATGGCTTGCAGTAGAAAACATCTGCATCCAAGCCTCCATACCTCATTTTCCTTCCAACGGGTGAGGTAGATGTTGTAGCTGAGGAAGCCCATCATGTCCTTCTCTGCCATCTGACCCTCCAGTGATTGCAGCAGGTCTGCAAACCACTCGAAGGCTTGGGTCTCCGGACACAGCCAGTAGAAGTAGATCTGGGATGGAGTCACTTTATTAACCAAATGCTCACTTCTTCTTGTTTTTTCAAATAGTTACCCTCCATGTTAAACCCTGCAGCCAGGGTGTATTTGTCACTAACATTCATTTTATAGCACATTTAATGAATGGTTTATAACTTTCTATACTGTACATGTCTGCAGCTGTAGGTTTACATGAACTTATTATAAGGCTCCAGCAGTTTGAGTCAGATAAATCTAATCTGGTCTTAGTACAAACTCTCCTTTGTGTTCCCATTAAGCAGTTGGATAGTAACAAATTTTGAACTAAAAAAAGAAGACATTGGAAGTCATCTTTGAAGGCTTTCCTGTGAATGAAAACTGCATGGTATGGTACAGTTTGTTTGGACTGCTTAAATTTCTTGATTTATTTCACTCTCTCACCTTCTTGGTAAAGACATCTTGGTTGTTCTGGATGCGTTTGTACCACACAGACTTGAGGATGGAGGCGAAAGGAGTCACTCCAATTCCTGCACCCACCAACATGACCACCTCGTAACGAAACACATCCTCACTGGCTGTACCAAATGGACCATCTATGGCCACCCTGAGAACAAAATATATAGAAAATATACTTATATCCTGCTTTCATGCTGCTGTGAACTCTTAAATCAAGCTTTATTTGCACAGTTTTACTCTTCTTCTTCTTCTTCTTCTTCTTTCGGCTGCTCCCTTTAGGGGTCGCCACAGCAGATCATCTGGTTATGAATCCACATATTTGATTTGGCAAATTTTTTTACGCTGGCTGCCCTTCCTGACGCAACCCTCACCATTTACCCGGGCTTGGGA
>VUQH01037966.1:0-23111 GCA_015106775.1 Etroplus canarensis | reverse complement strand
CCAGTTTGTATTTGGAAAGCAGACACCCTCTCTACTTTTAAGATTAGACTTAAAACTTTCCTTTTTGATAAAACTAATAGTTAGGGCTTAGTTATGCTGCAATAGGTATGAGGTATGAGACCCTGTTGCATTAGTGTTACATCTCAGACCCAGAGGCGACATGCATCTTTTATAAACATGGTGCATGGTTTTGGACTACTGGCCAATTTTGGCAAATGACTGCAATGACACAAAGAGTGAAAAATTTAAAGGGGTCTGAATACTTTCCGTACCCACTGTATACAGTGATGTTCCTGAAAATGTTGTCCTATTCTTACACTTGGTTACTACTACTTCTTCTTCTTCTTCTTTGTTTTTCGGCTGCTCCCGTTATGGGTCGCCGCAGTGGATCATTTATGAATCTGCATATTAGTTTTGGCAAAGTTTTTACGCCGGATGCCCTTCCCGACGCAGCCCTCACCATTTACCCGGGCTTGGGACCGGCACTAGGAGTACACTGGCTTGTGGGCCCCTGTGGCTGGTTTGCACAGTTTTACTCTAATGACCTATAGTTGCCATACAGCTTCACTTTCTGCCTCTGCAAGTGACTTTAGTCAATATCATGTCAACAGTTATGCAGATGACACACTGCCTTATCAGAATCAGAATCAGAATACTTTATTAATCCCCAGGAGGAAATTACTTTTGTTGCATACACTCCATTATGTATACATTAAGTATGCATATGAAATACAAATATAAGTATATCACATAACCACATAATTAATCATTGATGCGATATCTATGGAACATTAAATTATTAATGATGGTTTTGCTATTAGGGACTTCAGCCTATGACTTTGTTTTTTGTGGGTTTTGTCACAATGAGTGTGTGGAGATGGGAAGGGACTCTGTGACTGGAACTGTGCAGAGGTTTATACGGGAAACTATTACACAATTATTTATTATGTTGCCATGTGGTCTCCAGGGAACTTACTTTATCCCCAAATGTGGCTGCACAGCCTCCAGCAGTCATGCAAGGAAGACGGTGCATTGCCATGTCGAATGAAAGGGACAAGCACAAAGTCAAGGCAAAGCCAAGACAACTACAGAAGTTCAGCTTCTGTCTAAACTTATAAAAATTCCAAGGTTCAGTCTAGATTTTTAGATGTCTGCTCTTTATACAGGGTGACCAGATCCCAAAAAATGTTTGGGAAAGTGTGAGACATCCTGCTAATCTGCTAATGTATTCTGAAATTTTGGTATTTTGACTTAAAAAAGATAGATAGGTATATTGTATTTTATTTAAATGCCACTCTCTGCCCCATACAATACACCTGAAAGGAAGCAAGCAGAAACCTGGCCTCACCCAGTTCAAAGTAGATTTCTAGTCTTTATTGTGGCTGCATTTCCTTGTCTTTCTGGTGGTTTCCTTCATAAAGTTTGACCTTTGTGGTGCCTTGAAGTTTTCCCCCCCGGTTGTAGCATATGGACCGCAAAAGATTGTGACATGTTAACCTGCACTTGGCCCACTTTATTCACAACCAGTGGATGAAATCAAAGATTTTGTGCTGACTAGGGCCAATCATAATGCAGGGTATTGTCTCAGTATGTGGGGACAAGGTAACAAGACATAGGAATGCTCTAGAGTACCACATAAAGAGGGACACCTGGTCGTCCTCCCTTTATAAAACCAAAAAATATCCAAACAGTAACTGTATTTTTCACCACAGAGCTACTAGTAGGGTCAATGAATTTAGGTATAGCGATGCCAGTTAATCTGCTTATTTAAAAATCTATTGGTTTACATCTTTTGTAAACATGTCCAGAATTTCACTGACAATTCCTTTTTGTTTTCTTTTCCTATTTTCTAAAGATTTTCGGTTTGTTTCTTTGTTTCAGTCATTTCTAATTTCCAGCTAAATGTTATATCCTGTTTGTGGGCTGCATCTTTGCATGAAGAGTTCTGTTCAAGAAAATTTGTATTATGATGGCTAATCCAATTTCTGTGCTTCTTTAAATTTTCTATAATGGATACATCTGCTCAGTCTCATTCCCCTTTCCTTATCTCCAAACATCCAGATATGTGAACCTGTGTAAAATGACAAAATATAAAGTTCTCTTGCTTGTTTTGCTGTTACGCAGCTCAAAAAGTTTGGACAGAAGACTCAATCAATGTTTAGGCTGTTGCCCAGCAAGTACAGTCAGAGTGCATCCAAGCAAACTGCCTTTAAGGTTATTACGTCAGAGCCAGCAGCTCTGAATAAAGGCTTCATTCTTTCATCATCTGGTCTAAAGAAAGCAGAAAAGTGTTCCAATTTGCACAGTTGGACCACTGTGGAAAGATGGTATTGTTAATACTGTGATGTTTTTTACCATCTCTGTGCCTCTGTACTCTTTCTTTATAAAATGGAAGACTGACACACAATAAACCACCCAGGGCTGCACATGTGACCCCTCCTGCCAGCTTTTCAAAGGAGCACCAGATCAACAGCAATCAAATGTGATTACAAGCTGTTTCAAGCACAATTTTCCTCTCTTATCAATCTCCCTTACTTGGGCAGTTTCCAGGCCTCCTGGGTTTCGTTTTTGTCTCCTCCACAGGCCTCATACAGCTTCTGGGTCCAGTCCCCGACGATGCGGATGTGGGCACTGAAGTAGTCCTCCTCAGGGGCGGAGGTCAGGGTGAAGGGGTGCCACTCCAGCCTGGAGACAGATGGACACTGGATGAAGACGTACTGTCCCACCTCCATATGGAAGCCTTTCTTCTTCATCTGAAGCTCCAGAGTCTTGGAAGGGTGCATCACCACCTGTGGACCAGGTAAAGGGGTAATAGAGTCATAATTACAGCTGTTTATTCCGCCTATATAGCCACATGGGGGGGTATTAAAACTAATTATGGTTTCAATTAGTGAAGTCTAAAATTATTTGTGATTTTTATCTGTTGAGTTTAAGAGGAATTTGCAGTTCTGGACAAATAGGTAAGAATGTGCCAACCAATTAACTTTTACAACTGTATATTTATAGCAAAATAAATCAGCTGATGTTTCCTCTCATTAATGTTCAAATCAGTGCAATAAAGTTAATACACACCTTAGTAATGACCACTTTTTGATGGGATCGATAGATGCGAACCAACCTCTCACACACATAAAGGATCATGGGGGCCAGCACCCACTTCCATGTCTGGAGAAAAGGTGGAAAGTAGTTTTCTTAGCAGTTTCACAGGAGATGTAACTTGCTGAGAGTATTTTTAACTTTAGACAATGAAAGCTCACCCCTGGTGGATTTCCAGCAAACTCTGGCACAGCACAGCCGGACCCATTGTTACCCCATTCATCAAACTTGTCAGCACAGAGTTCAGGTTTATTTGTTTCCAGGCTGGCCTGCGTCTGTCCTCGCACAATACGCCTGCAATCAGAAACACAGAGAGCAAGGACGAGTAATTAATTACTGTTAAAAATGATCATTAGAAGGCAAACTGGGAAGGGTTTTGGCACATCTCAAGTAGTGGGTGGTATATCCCAGTCTGATCAGACTTGAGACCAGGTCAAAGTGGGGTCATATTTGAATCAAGACCAGATTCAAAATGTATTGACTCTTAGCCAAAAACAAGACTTGTATGACTTAAGACCAAGACTAGAGTCAAAGCCAAGGCTAAGACCAGATGTAGTCATGTCTGAGTCAAGACTGACGAGTAGCAACCTGAGAGTGGAGCCTACACTCAAGTGGCAAAAACTGCAGTTCCTCTACCGGTTACGTCAGGCCAGCTCCAAAAGAAAAATGTCTAACTTTACAGCAGTGATAAACATGTTTACAGCCTACTACAAAAACCCATTTTTGCCTTGATGGAGAGTTTCCCCCTTCAAACAACTGTACAGAGGGTCAGTGTTTGGACACTGGTAAGACTTAAAGAAAAGTAGGGTCTACACTCAGTTGTGGACATAAACATCGACAGCTGCAGATTCCACTGACGAGTGCTCATTCATGTTATAAAGTCATGTGAAAAAGAAACCAAGTACATCCTTACAGCTGCCATGGGAATTCAGAGGGTAAGTAGCAGCCAGGTGCTGCTAATCAGATGACATACAAAAGCAGAAGTTTTGAGCGATTGCTGAGCTGCAGCGTTCAGGTGTGCATTAACACAATGACACAATTTTCCCAGGCGTGGACATCCCAGGAAATTCACCGTGAGGTCAGACTGTGAAACGCTCAGAGAAACAGCAAAAACACCAAGAGTCACATCTCAGATTCTACAGGCCTCAGTTAACATGTTAAATGTTAAAGTTCATGACAGCACAGTTAGAAGAAGACTGAACAAGTCTGGTTTGTTTGAAAGCTTGGCTTAGGCTTGCAAAGTATCATCTGAACAAACCATATGACTTCTGGAACAATGTCCTTTGAATGGACAAGACCAAAGTGTGGACCATGTTTAGTGAAAACCAAACAGCCTGTCAGCACAAACACTTCATACCAACTTCACAGCATGGCGGTGAAGGTGTGAAGATTTAGGCTCGTTTTGCAACTACAGGGCCTGGGTGCCTTGCAGTCATTGACTTGACCTCTGTATACCAAAGTATCCTAGAGTCAGATGTAAGGCCATCTGACTGACAGCTAAAGCTTGGCCCAAATTAGTTCAGGCAACAGAAATATCATCCCGAGCACAGCAGCAAAGCTCCAACAAAATGTCAGAAAAAGAAAAGAATCAAGGTGTTGCAACTGCCCGGAGTCCAGATGTTAATACAATTAAAATGCTGTGGTGGAACGTTAAGAGAGCTGTGCGTATACAAATGCCCGCGAACCTCAAGTTATTGTTGCTAATGTGATTGTAGAAGCAATTTAATCATGGGGTGTACTTAGTTTTTCTTGACTGCAAAGAGTCCCGTGAAGTGTAGGTTCTCGTGGACAAGTCTGCATGATTACAAAAATCTGGCAGGCACACACATCCACTCACTGAAATTTCACAGATTAAATTTACATCATTTGGACCCATGCTGAGCCTTGAATGCTGAACTATAACACTCACATTAGGTGTGTAGCCAGACAGCTAAGCAGAGTGACTGAACTGGACCTGTAGACCATATCTAAACGACTGGTGCCTCTTGGAGCATTTTTAATGCAGTTATCTGACAGATAATATGGCTTGCTGTGCCAAAAAGTCTATGCTGCAGTTTAGGTGAATGACATTCTAGGATTTTATTTGGACATTCTAAGCTCTAATAAGGAGATAAAAGTGTTTGTGCATTACACCCAAGGAGGATATGGTTACAGCAACATGCCAGCAGCCGAAATGCTGATGTTCAGACTTTAAAATACAAACCTAATAAGTGGCACCACAGCAGCTATTGTCACGGCATACACTCAAGACAGAAACAAAAGGGGGCCATGCTTGCCGACCTCATTGGGTACTACCTGTGGCCATGCCAAATCTAAGGTGAAATATTAATAAACGTTTCATTAAATTTTGTGCCCTCTTACCCATAGCCGTGGAACACCAGGCCAATGAAGAAGATGACGAAGAGATGATGCGTGTACCAGAACACCTCGAAGTACGACCTGCGGATGACCTCCATAGATGAAGTAATGATGAGGATGAGAGCGAGCGTGATGGCCACACCCGTCAGGCCAGCGATGGTGGTGAACATGACAATGGTAGGATTCTGCAACAAAACACAGTTTAGAGGTGGTGTTTTAAATGGGTTTGTGTTTAAAAAGGCCACGCAGATGATTAATCTGATGTGGGTTGAGGTCGCCTCAGGTCCCCAGCTGCACTTTAATCAAACACCTCTGCAGGTCATGTTTGTTGCCTAACCTTCCTCATTTAGCAAATGCCTGTTTCATGATAGTTCCTCTCATTGCTGGGGCTAATTGTTCACAAAAGCTAAAAATGCCAAGAGGGAAGTGAGTTTAAATGTTAGAAAGCAGACTTCTGACATATGAAATACTGAAAGCCCCTAAAGCGGGAGCACTGTAGAAAATAAGCTTGACGTGAATTTCAATTGATTTACAAGAGCTGGATCAGTTTCTGCAGTTTGAGCACTGAATGGAGTTGACATGGTTGAAGTGCAAGAGGTAACATGAGATTAGGGATTAGCTGAAGTGGAAATCCTGAAAGTCACTGAACTGAAAGTCAGCTAAAAGGTGAGTAAGGTAAACTGGATTAACACTGATCCACCTATAAAAGGATTTTAGTTGACAATTGGCAAAGCATTTACAGTTAGAGAGGGGGAGTTATGATTTGATATATGCAAAATGGACTAAAGTACTGGGACACCTACAGAAGCTTTTATGACATCCCATTCTAAATCCGTAGGCATTAATGGGGGTTGCCCCCCACCCTCACACCCCTTCCCAGTTATAACAGCCTCCACTCTCCTGGGAAGGTTTTTCTACAAGATGTTGGAGTGTATGTGGGATTTTTTTTGCCCATTCATCCAGAAGAGCATTTGTGAAGTCAGGCACTAATGTTAGACAAGAGTTCCAATCTCTGTCCCAGTTCATCCCAGAGGTGTTGGATGGGGTTGAGGTCAGGGCTTTGTGTGGGTCAGTTAAGTTCTTCCACACCAAACCAATCCAACCATGGCGGGTAATGTTCTCCTGGCATTGATTAAACCCAGGCTCAGTCATCAGACTGCTAGACAGAGATGCCTGATTCCTCACTGCATAAATGTGTTTCATCTGCGTCAGAGACCCCTGATACTAGCACTTATATGTAGCCGCTTGGCCATAGAAGTCCATGCCATGAAGGTCCCAGTGCACAGTTTTTGTGCATATGTTAATGCCAGAGGAGGTTTGGAAGTCAGCAGAGCACTGGTGACTTTTACATACTATGCTCCTCAGCACTCGGTGACCCCGCTCTGTAACTTTATGTAGTCTGCCACTTTGTGGCTGAGTGGTTCTTAAGTGTAATTTAAGGTCCCCACATTTATATAGCATTTTTCTAATCTTACTGACCACTCAAAGCACTTTACACTACAAGCCCCATTTGACCATGCATTCATATAGACCTTTATTCTATCCACTTTAAGCATGTGATCTACCTCTCATGCCTGGCTGATTTGGAATGCTGCCACCATGCTGCCAATGCTTCCACTTTGCAATAATACCACTTACAGTTGATGGTGGAATATCTAGGAGGGAAAAATTTTCACCAACTGACTTGTTGCAGTGGTGGCATACCACACTGGAATTCAGTGAGCTCTTTAAAACGACCCATTCTTTCACCGTTTGTGAAGGCAGACTGCATGGCTAGCTGCTGGATTTCATACACCTGTGGTAATGGGACTGAACGAAACGCAGAAATTCAGTGATTAAAAGCTGTGGCCCAGTACTTTTACTCATATAATGTATCACGTCTAAACGTGGAAGAACCCACGAGAATCTGCAGGTTTTAAGGTTTAATGGGACTGGAGCATTATCTCTTCGTTTTTGGAAATACATTTGAAAGCTGCAAACTGATTCGGCAAAGAGGAAGTTTCTTAGATGAGAAATTTTCTGAGGACACAACCTTTTTATAAAAAGAGAAGTTCACCAGATGAAGTAATACTAGCTTTCTCATTAATGCCAAATTTAGCAATAAACAGTGGGATTGGAATTTTACACATTGTCGCAATACAAGAAGTCACTGCGTTTATGACTAACCAGACAGTAGATGAAACACAGTGCAGGCTTTTTTTCACCGAAAAAGGAAAACATGAATGCGAGTTTTCATTTTCTGTTGACCAGATCTCACCGTCTCGTTTGACCTGATGGGGTTGAGAAAGGACGCATTGTCCCCGTTACCGATTTCTGACAGGATGAAGGGCAGGTAGCTGCTGTTGCGATTGAGCTGGGCGTCCATGAAGAACTCAAAGTTAAACAAGTGTGCAATAATGTGCACAGCTAAGGGAAAGAGAGAAAAAGAAAAAATATCACTATAAATATTTACTTGTTTCATCTTGAATCTGTAACGCAGACAAATGCTTCTTATGGTGACTTAAGTGCAAAAAAGTAGGCTTTCAAACCGTCATTGGTTCGAAAACTTCCTTGACCTACAATAAACTTGGTTCATTTACTAAAAATGGTATCTGCCTAAAACATGTTTTTTTTCCCCACAATGATCTGTGTTTTGACGTCCAAGTTAAAAATAGTGTCCCATCAGGCTTCTTTCAACTCAGAATATTTCCAGAATTAGATCATTCTTGTATGACACCAAAGTCATAAAGGCAGAATGCTCCTGCCAGGACTTGCAGCATAAAAGATGAACACATTAATTTCCTTTTTTGAATTCTGTAATGTTTACTGTGTGTTTGAGTTCTTTAGAAGTGCACACTACAACTGTGGAGTGCCTCAAAGCTCTATTCTGGGTCCTATTCTGTTTTTATTTTCTGTTTTGTTTCAGTTTTTATTATCTGTTTTTATCTATTTTATCTCTGCTCTGACTTTTCTTTTCATTGCCTATGACATGCAATTATACACACCCACGCTCACGCTGAGCACTTTGTTGAATCTATGGCAAGTGGGTCCAACCCAGTACTAGTTAGGTGTATCTAATAAATTGGCCAGTGAGTGTATAAACACGTGTATGTCTGCAAAATCAAGAGCCATCAGCAAGCTCAACAAACCACCTCACAGATGCCAAATGCTGGGCATCCTGTTACTTCCAACTAGATTCCTACTCACTGTAACAATGAAGTCAACTTCAAGCGTAGTCATATTTTTACTAACTCAAACTACGTAAAATTGGACATGATTTTATGGTTTCCCAAACTGATGGCATTTTCAGTAAGAAATATTACCTGTATGGAAGGCGATCATGTAAGCCACCAGTTTGTGAAAAGTGAGGTTTCGGTCGAGCTGCCGAGCTGCTGTGCGGCTGCAGTGCTGAATTTGAATGAGAAACACAAGAACAAGAAAGATGAAAGATAATACTTTGAATCGGGTGGTTTCCCCATTAGCTGGAGACCATTAGATGTTATGTGGAGTTGATTTTTGATACCTGTATGGAGCCACGAAGGAAGGAGAGGAGGTTTCTGCAGACTGGCAGCAGAATGAGCATGCAGTTAAAGTTGAGGCAGGCAGCAGGAGCTCTGGCCCAGGGCAAAGCTTGCTGTGGGGTTTAGAAAGAGAGGTGGGTTACTTTAAAATGCAGTCATCTGAGTCACAGATGACAGATCTCTGTGACACGAGCTGAAATTCAGAGTGGTTTGAAAAACCTGAAATGTAACTCTTAACAGACATGAATAGAAAAGAAGAACTAGGACTGTAATTGGGAATGATATTTATAAAAAAATATGTAAAGCAGTGGTCGCTTTATTGAAGTTTCAGGAAGTCTGAAGGTTTCAGGAGCTTTTAATGTGAAGCCTAATTTTTGAAAATCTTTTCTCAAGCTGGGTTTTTGAAAATCATTTTATGGCCATTTAATACTGGCAGTCACAGTCTTCCATACATGTTGACACATTTTAATTTACACTATCTTGATATTTAAATGCATCCATTCATTATTTAGATCTGATCATCCCCAGCAGAGCCCTGGTGAGTTGAAGGTAATCCCAGTGGCTCAGTTTCTTTATTTATTCATCTTTTCCATCATAGTGTTATTGTAATGCAGTTACAGAGCCACTAAATGCTGGTGAGAATACACGCGTGCTCTCACCACTCTGCTTCACATCAATGATTAATTTCATTTTAACATGTTATCACTAACCTCAAACCCAAGTCCTAATCCCCAGATCATCTCAACCCTTCCTTTGGTGTAAATGATTCATTTTCCGAGTTTAATCTTTTGGCGTTTGTATTTTTCTTGACACTTGTGGGAATAAAATCTCTCCAAAGAAGCACAAAGCAGCCACACTGAAGGCTGTTCCCCGGCTCTTTATATTAAATAAAATGTTTAAAAAAAAAACAACAAAAAAACTGAAATTAAGGGCCGCAGTGTTTCACTTCTGCTGGCCTGACACCAGATGCGCAGCTGTTAGTTCAAGTCAGTGTGTCATGAAGCCAGCTGTGACCTACTTCCTCTCTCTGTGCAAAGGTGCACGTGGAGAAAAATAAAGGTGGAGGAGATAAGGAGCGATTAATGCACACGAGGACGTCTTTATCAGGCACAAGATGCCTAAATTTGCTGTGGAGTGTTGGCGTCGAGGACGTGAGACTGTGGCACATTGTTCCTGGAAGTTGAGTGAGAAAGTCTAACGGGAACTGGCCTCAGTCCTCACAGATAGCACTATTCAACTCTCAAACTCAGACGGAGAACTGAAGATATCTGGCAATCACGATGATAAATATAAACATCACCTAGCTTGAGTAAAGTGTTAGATAAGGAGAATACCTTTGTGTTATTAAACCTAGATAGATAGTCAAGATACACGTGATTTCTTTGTTTCCCTATTGGATCACACATTTTTTTAACCACACTAGACTGCATTTAATTAGCTATTTACTTTGCAGTGTAATTTTTTTATTTTTATTATAGGAGAAAAAAAATTATAAACAATAAACAACCCAGCAATAAAAGATTAATGACATTCTGTGCTTTGTGTGCACAGTTCACAGATTACTTTAATGTGTGAAGTACAGAAAGAAAGTAATAAGATGGTTCGCTGTAATGCACAAATTTTTGAGAGTTAAAAATCTATTGAGAAATCAAGGAGGCTCACAGTCAGTCATATCCAGGACAAAGACCCCAGTTCTCGACCTCCCCTAGCCTCCCTTGGGTCATTATTATGCCATAATTAAACCTATTGATGACGTTTATGTATAAATGGCAGATGGTCACATGCAAACACTCATTTTATGAGCATTACGATCCAGACCAAAACTCTCAGGAGTAGCAATTCTCATGAAAATGACCCATAAAATGACAGACATGACTTTGACCTTGGATAAGGCAAAGAGCCATTAGGTGATCATTGCAGGCAAGCATCACTAAACTCTGACCAATACTCGCGGAGGAGTAGCAATTCTTGTGAAAATGGAAAAGATAAGATAAGAAAAGCCTTAATTAGTCCCACAACAGGGAAATTCATGGGGAAAATTTCCTATAAACCAACAAATATGAGCAAGAGCGCAGTTTGCGTGAAGACCCATGAGGTTATCATTCTGTGCATGTGTCACTTAAATCTGACGAACGCTCTATGAGGAGTAGTGATTCTGGGGAATTTTGTTCATGGCATAAGCTCATCACTCCTGTTGGCCGGCTGAGCTAAAAACAAATTAGGCTGCAGCATCAACCTTTCATATTGTGCTGCAAGAATTTCTGATGATAACCATAAGCAAAGGCCGGTGCTCTGCTTTGTCTCTGAGTGACTCCGTGTTTTTGAACCACCACCTGCAGATACCAGCTGTAAACACGGTCAGGTGAGAGGGAATAATCATTAACTCTGTTAGTGGTTACTACAAGGAGGAATGAGGCTTGCCTGACAGATCCAATATCTCCCAGTGGGTGAAATTAATTATAGCAGTGCTGACAAGCTGACAAACTGGAATTTTTGGCACTCCCCAAAAGAGGTTTTAGCTACCCCCAAAGGAAAATCCCCTTTCTCCTTCCAGTGTTTCAGTCAGTTCTGTTAAATCAGGTTGCAGTTACTGAAGTATAATAGATAGTGTTGCTTATTAAATGGTCAGAAAAATTGATAAACATAGATATAAATGAGTAAATCTTCATAGTTTAGAAGGTAGAACCACAAAAATATAGTTCTTTTTAACTCAAGCTCATTTAACTTGCTGCTGTGGCTGTGTCCAGTGCCACTTCCCCATTCTGCTGCTGACATACAGTGTGATAAAAAAAAAAGGGCAGTGGGTGGGCTGCGGGGTCTGCTTTGTGCAGCTTGATGTAAGATCAGGAGTTTTTAGTACGGTTGCAATTTGAGGAAATGAAAAAGACCGGGCCCTGTTTTTTTTGTTTCATATTTTCCTCCAGCATTCAAAAGACGTGCGATCGTATGGTTAACAGCTCAGGAATGCTCAAAATCACAATAACTGGCTCAGTTTGAAGTGAAAGTCTGCGAGGGACAAATAAAGCTGCGGGTCAGACTCACCCCGAGCAGGACCCTGGTGTAATACCACTTCTCCACCAGGAAGACCATGTAGAAACGGACAAACAGAAAGGCGTTGATCCCCAGCCATACCAGCTGTAAAAAACATCCAAACACACACAGCTTAATGTCATTTCATTATTATTTTGTCACATCAGAAGCAGCTTAAAACTCCGAGGTGGATGGTGCAGACACCAATAAAGTGCCTGAGTGTCAGTCCCACTTCAGCAATGACACACCTCACAGTGCCTTGTACTTCTGTTTTGTCTCTTTATTCACAAAAGAAGCCAAACTTCTAAAATAATCCCAGTCACAATGGTTTCTGGATTATTTTCTGTTGCTGTATCTTGTACAGATTCTATGAATATTGTTTAACTTAAGAGTATTTATATTAGATATTTCACTTCCCTACATGTGCAATTAATATTTATTTATATATTTCATATTTACATTTATTCCAGCAAATGTAATCTTAGTAAATTCTGATAAGTTCCAGTTTGCAGTTTAGAAGATAAAGTTACTCATGCTGGATGCCAAAGAAAAAGGT
Organism: Etroplus canarensis; assembly: GCA_015106775.1. Classification (NCBI taxonomy): domain Eukaryota; kingdom Metazoa; phylum Chordata; class Actinopteri; order Cichliformes; family Cichlidae; genus Etroplus; species Etroplus canarensis. The sequence continues at coordinate 10,571 of VUQH01037966.1, read as the reverse complement.
GTAATTAATACAGTTTCACGGTTCAGCTCTCGGCAGAGAAGAGAAATCTAAAAGAAATCAGATCTGTGGAAGCCGTGAAATGACAAGAAAATCAAAGATGGGAGAAATACAGCACACATGTGAAGAAAATGCTCTTTTTTCTTCATTCTCTGATTTTAATCACTCTTGTATCATTTGGAGAATAAAATGCCTGAACGGTGGCATATCTTGGATAAATAAAAAACACGTGAATGACTTACATAAGTTAGATTAGCAGGGACTTTTGGATTGTTTTTAAATAAAGACATGAAAAGTCATCATAATACAAAAACAATTCTTTAAATGAGCCAAATTTTTGCTTGAAATCAGGAGATATCTGTACAGCAAACAGGTGAGATGATCCGTAAATATACTCACAATAACAAAGATGGAGAGGCCCTCATTGGCGACAAAGTTCCCCATGATGATAAGCGTTTCTGAAAGGAGTGTGTGAGGCAGCGTGTGTTACTGTGGTGATATAGAGGCAAGCAGGAAACAGTGGAGGAGGAGAGTGAATGCACAGTGACTGATTACTCATTTTACAACCTTTCTGAGAGAGTTAATAAGGAAGTGGCCTCTTATGCTTTTTCAGAAGGAAGTTTTCTTCCCATAATTCATTGGGTCACTCTTGATCAAAGCTTGCGCAAACAGTCAGAGGCCAAAGATAGAGCAATGATGAACTCTGAGGGAAATAAAGTTAAGAATGAGGCCTCTCATCATTTCGCTGGGGAAGTCTGAAAGAATTTATTGCTTTTATTGACTGTTTTCTTGCAGGCTTTTATAATCCAGGGCTCTAACTAACAATGATTGTCCTTACATGCTGGTCTTTAATGGTCATTAGCTGTTTAGTCCAAGCAATGTGGACAAGGTGACATTTTGTCAAACCCAAAGATGATTTAAAAACAGAAAAAACAGCTGGAAAAACAGTTTTATCCCAACTGAACCCCTAAAAGCATTCCACCTGCAGCATTGCTCCGCCCCCTGTTGCTCACCCACACCAGGACATCACATACCTTCTCTATTGCTGAGCGCACGGCAACTTGGTTGGATAAAACTGTAATTCTTTACCTTAAAGAGGAACTTTTCAGTCTTTGTTTAATGAATTTTCTGTCACACGATCATAAGATAAAGTTTTGGCACTTTGCTGTTTTGCCACAAGCTACCCAGGAGTGGATCCCAACAAATTCACCCAAAGGTGCAGTGCAGTGCTCACAAGGAGTGCTAAAAACCCCAGAGCTACATCTCAGACACCACAGGCCTCTGTTAGCATAACGTTCATAACAGTCCAGTGGTGGATGCTCATATTAAACATGACCAGTTTTACATCCGTGTATGCACGAGTAAACTCCGTGAACCAAAAGCTAAGACTGCTCTAAATGTGCCGTCTCACAGTTTTTCTGCTCTTGTGTTTGCTGTCAAAAAGATGGCATATCCTTATATGGTCGTCTCAGGCACACAAAGAAGCCCCACCCACCTGCTATCCAAGCTGAGGGGCAACCAATCAGAAGAAAGTTGACTAAAATGGAAAGGACTGAAGGCCTGCACCAAGGCCCGTTATAAGATAAAGAAAGATTATTTTGGACTGTGATTAATGCAAAGCTTCTCCAAGAGTCCCAAAATAAAAATGTGAAGCTGGAAATGAGTAGAAGAGACAATAAACCACAATTTCCACAAATGCAAAATACCCATGATCTGTCAAAAAAAGTCCAGAAACACTCACCCAGTTTTAGCATCCCTGTCATTTCAGACTGCTTTGGAAACTCTGGAATCAACTTAAGTTGCTTATGGCAACCAGAAACCCTCATAAAACCTCTGACCACTTTGAAGCTCAAATACCAGATTTCTATAGCATACGAGGACAGCAGAAACAAATTATAACTGTAGCACTGAGAACATCATAAGTTTAAAGCTGATAAATTGGCAAAAATTATTTTAAAAAAAATAAATATTATAAGCAAAATGCATCTAAAGTTACAAACTTTTACTCTACTTCCAATTTCATTGCAAGACTTCACACATAACAGCATATTCATACTTTCGGGTGAGTAAAGAATCTGAGTACTTCCTCCACTCGTTGCTCAGACTAGTGGACAATAAGAAACTGATGTGAGATAACAAAACTCAGAAAGTCAAAGACACTTACAAGCATGAACTGTAATAATCTGGAGGCTGATGTCTGACAGTGAGTACCGGTTTCTGAGTCTGGGGTGTGTTGACACTCGACGTCTAGTGGCTGTTGAGGAGGAACTAGGTACTCGATGGTGACATTGTGAATTTTAGGCAGAGGAAGTGGCAGATTTCTAAACGTAAAGTAAAGCAGAAGATGAATTTCCACATGCTTCCTGTTTCAAACTAGACTGCAGCAAGGGAAACACCTGAACCAAACTCTAATTCTGGTTTGCATCAGAAAAAGGCAGAAAAGCACCAGAAATATTAACACTAAAAACAGAGAACAGATGTTTTTAATTTGAGTGGAGCTTTTTGTGCCTTTAAGTTCAGCTGCAGACGCTCGCTCCGAGCTTTCAGCACTTATTTACTGCTATGAACAGTCAAATTTTCCCAGGGGAGTCTTTCAGGGTTGCAGAGAACTGAAAAGAGGGTTGCAGACATTTTTTAGACAAGTCAAGCAGCTTTTGATGGAGCCTCAGGTGTCTGCCAGGGGATTCCAGGGGAAGGGTTTTCATCAGGTGAAGTTGATGATTAACTCTGGGGGCTACATCACAGGATATGTGTGCTGGTTTTTTGAAAGGGAATCAAAGTTCCCTCATGAGCAACTCTAGAACTTTTTTCCCCTGTTGAAAATGAAAAGATGAAGGCGTTGCAAAGGATTTCAGACCATTCGCTAAGCTTTTGATGGCGTCCCAAAGGTCCACCAGGTGATTTGTGTGTCATTCAGTGGTTATTAGTGAAGTCTGTGGCTTTTTGATTGTCAAAATATTATCCTATCAGGGCTTCTTTCAAGGTTATGGACATTTAGGTGCGTTTTCAACGTCCAAATGCATAAGCTGACTTCAGGGACCCAAAGAGGCCGCTAAAGTACCTTTGCTTGTGTCACAGTATAATGAATCCTTTCTTCTTCTTCTTCTTGTAAATTTTATTGGCGGTTGGCAAACAACAAAATAGTGCATTACCGCCACCCACTAGTATCCCGTCCACCCGTGTCATCCTTGTGCAGGGCCCACGACCCTGGCGTCATCAGCCAAGGCCGCGGGCCCTTTCCTCAACAGTAAAAGAATCCTTTGTTGTTGCTGTTGTTGCTGTAAATTTTATTGGCGGTCGGCAAACACAAGGTGCATCACAGCCACCAACTGGTATGGAGCGTGGACTGGAACATCGCTCAAAAACACTGAAATCCTCCCAAACAATTTACTCTGCCTTCCTTAACCAAATATTGTTGTCGTAGTAACTTTTATTGGCGGTTGGCAAACAGCAAGGTGCATCACCACCACCAACTGGTATGGAGCGTGGACTGGAACGTTGCTCAAAAAATTCTAGCCCTTATATAGTCATCTCAGGCACACAGCTCTATCTGAGAGCACAGAAGCTCCACCCACCCGCTGTCCAATTTGAGAGGCAGCCAATCAGCAGACAATTGGCTTAAAGGGGGAGGAGCCAAAATGGCTTTATTCAGAGAGAGGATGAACCGAGTTTGGTGATGAGTTGTGAAGCAGACAGAGAATAATGATTCGCTTCATATGTTCTCTGTCATTGATGATCGTTCTGTGCTTCCTTGTGGAGCACTGAGCAAGGGAATGTGATCAGAGTGGACAGCAAGAAGTCCAAACACCTCAGGCTGGCGTATGCACCCCCTCAGTTCATCCTCTGTCTGAATAAAGCCATTTTTGGTTTGAAAGGGCCCACGGCCTTGGCCGATGACGCCAGGGCTGTGGGCCCTGCACTGGGATGATACGGGTGGACGGGATACTAGTTGGTGGCAGTAATGCACTATTTTGATGTTTGCCAACTGCCAATAACATTTACATGAAGAAGAAGAAGAAGAAGAAGAAGAGGTTTTGGCTCACAGAGATTACTTGGAAACACACCAATGTTATCTTGCCAATTTGCCACTGGAACAGGATATAGAGAGTTGTGTAAAAGTCTTGAGTCACCCCTCGTTTCTTTATGTTTTGCAGGATAACAGGAAACAGGTGCAACAATTTATTAAGACACATGGAAACATAAATGGAAAAACAGTGCATAAGGCAAAAACAGAATCTCTAACATTCAAATAAGCTTGAAACTTAACAGTTGGTATTATAATTTTGTGATACTTCGTACCATCGTATTTGGTACTCCTCAACACTACCATAATTATCAGAACAGAATGGAAACCAGCACAGAAAGGCCAGGAGCAGCTGAATAACAGCTGCAGGGATTCTTTAAGGGAGCCACGAGAACAGGAGTACACACAGAGGTTGTCCTGGAAAGGGAGATGGAGGCAGCAGGTAAGCTAAGGAGTCGCTGGAAAACACGGAGTAAAGGAGCCTAACTTTACAGCAGGATATGCTGAAACAGTGCGGCGAGGATGGAATGGAAATGCTGGTCCTTAAGGGCACCTTTGCTCCGGCGAGGGAATGAGCAGCAGGTGTGTGCATCCAGTCCACACAGAGGGGGAAGTCTGCCAGGCATCCACCCACACATCAGAGAGAGAGGCAGAGAGACTAGGGGCAGGGGGGAGGGACTGGAAGCATGGGGACCATGACAAACACAGCCTTAGTCTTCAGGAATAGTTCTTCAGGCTGCATGATGGACATTCCAAAGCTCTTCTTTGGATGTTGGCTGCCTTTTGTCAACATAATCCCACACCAAATCAATAAGAGTGCTTCCTTAAGAATGTCTTCTTGACAGCCACCCTTCCACTAAGACCATTTCTGATGAGGCTTCTGCAAACAGTAGATGGATCAACTGAAGGCCCAGATCTCTCAGGTCCTGTCAGGTCTTTGCTGGATTTCTGGTTAACTTCCAGATACTGTTCATCTGCTGCAGACAGTTTTTTAGGCCTGCCACTTCTTTGTGTCCTTCACATGTCCAGTTTCCTATCTTTCTAAGGACACATTGCACATCATGCTGACATATGCCAACTTTCTGGCTAATAGCTCTTTGGGAGCCACCTTTTTTAGCTAAAGGAAATGAGGGGCGACTCAAGATTTTGTGCAGTACTATATATGATGGAAAGAAAGGAAAAGGAGAATAAGTCCAAGTTAAGTCTTTGAAGAGCCACCAAATGGTCCCACACTACTTAGGACCATTTTTGGGGATCTTTGGGAGAACTCTTGGAGTCTGTTGAAGGGTTCTTGGGATCCAGGGGAAGTGCTGCTGAGGTACTTCAGTGTTCAAACGTTCTTGGGGTATTTGAACTATTAGAGAAATCTACACCATGATTTTTATACTGGTCCTTTGAGGGCACTGAGTTCCAGAGATGTATTAAATCTGTTTATTTGGATGTACTTGATGGGAACATTTTTGATAATCCCTGCATTAGAGAGCAAGTTTTTCATCCCTTTTAGTGAAACTAAAACCAGCTCTCCACCCTTGAAAAAGAAACTTTCTAAGGACAATGACATGTTCTGGGTAAAACTCATGTGATAAGGATTAAAAAAAAGAAAAGAAAAAATATAAATAATAATAAAAAATGTCATGGAGGTCAGAGTTTTTAAGTTGTATCTGGATTTAAGACCTCCATCACTTTAGCACTGGCGCTTTTAGCACAATTGCACAGATGGAAATCCAACTTTCACTCTGGATTATTGTCAATCAGATCATTGCTGATTGTGAAGGGGGATTTAACATTGGTGATTACATCACACCAATAGGAATTAAGCCTTAAAATGGCACCACTGATGTATGCTGGGAGTGAGTGTAGGTCTCAGATTGAGTCACATCTGTTCCTGTCTTAAACATCCCTCTTTTTGCAATTAATTCTAACTTGTTTTATTATCTTTTTCTGTGTTTCTCTGTTTAGTCATATTTTTAATATCTTTGGAGATGCTTCAGTAGAAAGTTTTACAAGCTTTAAACACTAGATACAAGGGTGTCACTTAACCAAGAAGAGCTTCAGAGACTGGATAAATCTCTGTTTAGTCCCTCTAAACATGATTAAAACCAGTACACAGATTAATGTCTGCTAATGCAACACGCATCAACATCTCCTGGTAGGCGCATTGCTGCCACCTACCAGGAGATCATACAGAGTGTGAGGCATGAGTGACGACAGCCACAATATACAGTGTGAATAAAATACCACACGTATAATAAATGTGGCTCAATAGTTACAAATAAAATTAGTTAATATTAATGAGTGTATAATTTTTTTCAGAGATTTTTGAAAAGCAAAACCATCATTCAGCAGTTTTGTATGCATTATAAAGTGAACCGCTAATAATAAAAATACGTCATAATTATCTTTGGATGCCAGAAACATCTTTAGCCAAGTCCATGTCCATGTAGTGTAGTGGTTTAGTAAAGGGTCTCCAGTTTGATTCCACAAGAAAGAAGTCTAAAACTAATTAGATGGAAATCAGTCAAGAAGTATAACCAAGGAGTTCACAAAAAGTTCTGAGAGGGGATTTATTTCCGATAAATCATTTTAAATTCATAAAGCCACTTAAAATGTAAACTTTGCAAAAGTAAAAACAAAGCCAAGCTGGGGTTACATACGTAAAAAAGATAAAAGTGAATACATAAATAAAGGTTCAAAGAGACATTTCAAAGCAATGTTAGTGGGGCTCAATGGCTAAAACCAGGAGCCAGGACGAAAGTCCTTCCCACCTGTGCAGTGTCCAAAAATTTCTTTAAAAAGGTGAAATGTTAAAGGGAAGTAAAACTGAGTATAATCAATGAAACACAAATCACAAAGATAAAACCATATGAGAGAAAATTAAAACTCCAGGAAAAAAAATGGTAAATAAGCACCATTCATGACATGACATATGTCCTCTGGATGACAGCAGCTTATATGGCATCCCATTTTAATCCATAGCCAGTAATATGGAGTTGATCCCCCTTTGCAGCTGTAACAGCTTCCACTCTTCTTGAAAGGCTTTCTGTAAGATTTTGGTCTGTGGGATTTTTTTGTCCATTCATCCAGCAGAGTATTTGTGAGAATATACACTGATTTTGACCGAGCCCAGAAAAGCAACCCCATAGCATTGTTCTTTCTCCACCAAACTTTACATTTGGCATAATGCGATCAAGCAGGTAAGGTTCTCCAGACCCAGACTCATCCATCAGACTGGCAGCTAGAGAAGTGTAATTCATCACTCCACAGAGCTCATTTCCACTGAGAGTCCAGTGGTGGCAGGCCTTACGCCACTCCCTCTGATACTTGGCATTGCTCTTGATATGGTAAGGCTTGCATGAAGCCGCTCGCCCAGGGAAACCCGTGCCATGAAACGCCACACAGTTTTTGTACTGATGATAATGCCAGAAGAGCTTTTACATCCTGCGCACCTCAGCACTCGCCGAACCTGCTCTGTAACTTTACGTGGTCTGCCGCTTTGTGGCCGAGTTGCTCAGGTTCAAAAACGCTTCCACTTTGCAACATCCCTTTACGAGGGAAAAAATTTCACCAACCGGCCTAGTTGCAGGGGTGACATCCTACTGCAGGACCATGTGAGCTCGTTAGAACGACCCATTCTTTCACTAATGTTTGTAAAGACAGACTGCACGGCTAGCTGCTTGAGTTTATTCGTCTGTGGCAATGGGACTGAATGAAACACCTGAATTCAATGGTCTTACAGTATATATACTATCATAAATTTAACTGAATGGCAAAGGTGTAAGAAACTGTGCTCTAAGTTTGGGTATTTGACTCAGTAAATTAATTATTTAGTTTCAGCAGACGCAGAACAAATGATATCATTATATTGCACAGTGTTGTTGCTTTGGGATAAAAAAGTATTCAAATATTTAAGGCCTGTTTTTGTGATGACCACAAAGACTAGACTATTTTAATGGATTATTATTGATTCACTAACAATAATAATATTTATGTTTCTTTTAAGTGAACCACATAAACAGGGTTACATTTCTATACTAAACAATGAAAGTTGAATGCAGGAAGAAAAAAGTGCAAACGTCTTTAAAACTTAAGTTTAAGTGCAGTAAACAGAGGAGTACTGTGAGTTTGCAGTCGCTTCTAATTACAATTGAGAGGCCTTGAAATGTTTATTTGTAATCATCTTCTATATTTAGTAGTAAAGAGAATTGTTAGATTGCTGTGTGGTATTGCTACATCCATTATTAACTATATTTTATTAATTTTTCTTTGCATGAGGGAAGAAAGGCCGACCCTTCAGTCTCCTGTAAGAACTGTCATGCGTTCGTAGCTCAGTGAAAAGAATCTGATCAATGACTGTGATGTAAACACTTCCGTGTGTCTTTGTGTGCGCACTGGAGCAATGTGTATGTGTGTTTGGGGGGGGGTCGTGTGTGTCAGTTTCGAGTGTCGAACGAGCAGACAGATGTTGTTGAAGAGAATGGGGAAAATGTATTATTCAGACCGAACGAGGCTGAAGTTTAATGGTAGAGTGACACACACGAGATGTGACAGAATGAGTCCAATACCACACACACACACACACACACACACACACGCACACACACATGCAGAGTGCAGGTGTATCTTCTCCTCACTGCTGAAGTATGCTGTAGTTATTTGACATTGTCATGATGCTCCCATGGGGCCAACCCCTTATAAACCGATTTATATCCACTGAGGGTTGTTGGGATTGCTTTGGAGAAAAAAAATAGGTTCAAACACTTCTCTCGAGTGTTGGTTAAAATGTGAGTAATTTATTAAAGATGCTGGATGTGCTCGATTTGCAGCCGCAGGTTACAAGGTAGAGATTAAACATTGATAGCACTCCCCTGGTACTCCAGTACAGGAGTCCAGTTCAGCCCTCGCATTAAAGCGGCGTGATGAAACTCAACTAATTCTTAGCAATTTGCAAACAGCTGAGGTGAAGGAGATTCACAGCTGCTGGCTGTCTACTTCCCTGCTTCCTCTTCATAAGCACCCCTACTGGCCAACCCTGAAAAACCTATGAAAACGCTTAGGTTAATGAAGGCTCTCGTTTAAATGGAGCAGATTTAACTGCTGGATAGGTCTTTTTTAAGCTGCAGGTATATTTTGATGTTAATTTCTAAACCAGTGATTCCCAAAGTGTGGGCAGTGAAAGGTCATTTGCAAAAAAAAAAAAATACATTTTTTTAAAAAATCTGTGAATATAAATATTAGATGGGGATAGGGATATTAGGTTTGGAGGCATAATTGTGAATCCATTTCAGCTGCTTTGCTGCAAATCAAAGTGACAACAGTTGACCTGGAGAGGAAACAGCAAGACAGCCCCCAAAAAGGGAAATGGTCTCGCAGACGTCGTTCTCCCTTTTGCCTCTTCTGACTGATTTTTCTCTAGTTTTGTTTTTTGTCATGAGATGATGCCTGCAGCCCATTTGGGTTGCACAGATAGTCCAGATGGAAAAAAGTGTGCTGCGTCTCCCAGCACAGCCTCAAGTATGTGAAGGAGATACCAGGAGATGGGCAGGGAGAGCTGGACAGGGCGGTGGAGGGGCATCAACCCGTTAGGAGTACCCAGAGGTGCTGCTTGCCACCAGACAAGGCAGACAACTGCTTGAGGCCCCAGGCCAGTGGGAAGCCCATGAGGGCTGGCAAACTTTAACCTACGGCAGTGGCAATGTGCAAAGTTTGCAACAACAGTAGAAGAGCCCCGACCTCCATAAGGGGGACCTCATCCAACTCCACTCAGTCCTAATGCAAGTGGGGTGCCTGATTCTGTTTAAACAAACATAATAACAATGAAGCGTTAAATCTCCTGGGAGGAAAAAAGAGAGATTAAAAAAGAGGAAGAGGAGAGAAAAAGCAAGAATGTCATGAGTGGAGCAGATAACAATGAAAAGTATTGCTAAATAATTAAATTATTTGTTTACTTTGGTGTTAGCTCACAAAGCAGCCCAGTGTGTCCAGGTCTGATGACCACAGTGTGAATGAGTCAAATAGAAGTTAGTAGTTACAATATTAATTGTAAAAGCAACAGGTGGTAACCTAACTACAGACGCATTAGAGATAAATAATAGTTTCAGGAACTTTTATAAGCTGATATATCAAACAGAATACACAGAAAACAGAGAGGACCAAAATGTGTTTCTTGACCAGTTACACTTCCGGACTATACCAGAGGATGAAAAAAACAATATTAGATAGCCCTTTAACAACAGAGGAACTGATTGAAGCTATAGGAGACATGAATAGTGGCAAAGCACCAGGACCAGATGGGCTACCTATAGAGTTCTATAAAGCATTCCGAAAACAGCTTGTTAGACCACTACTTGACATGTATGAAGAATCTCTTGTAGTAGGAACGCTCCCAGACTCATTGAGGTTAGCCTTAATAACCTTAATATTAAAGCCAAACAAACCCCCAACTGAATGTTCATCTTACAGACCGATTAGCTTGATGGGATGTGACATCAAAATACTGTGGAAAGTGCTTTCAAGGAGATTGGATAAATATCTTCCTCAGCTGATTAATGAT
>VUQH01037965.1:0-23187 GCA_015106775.1 Etroplus canarensis | reverse complement strand
CATTGTCTTACTGAAATATGCAAGGCCTTCCCTGAGAAAGACATTGTCTGGAGGGGAGCATATGTTGCTCTAAAACCTGTATATACCTTTTAGCATTGATGGTGCCTTTCCAGATGTGCAAGCTGCCAGTACCATAGGCACTAAAGCACCCCTGAATTATTAGAGATGCAGGCTTTTGAACGAGCACTGATAGCATGCCAGATGGTCGTCGTCCTCCTTAGGCTGGAGGACACGGTGTCCGTAACATCCAAAAAGAATTTCAAATTTCCATTTGTCTGACCACAGAACAATTTTCCACTTGGCCTTAACGATATTATGTACTGTAGATGTCAGTGTCTTTGCAATTTTACATTGAGGAAAATTATTCTGAAATTGCTCCACAATTTGTGGAAACAGTTTTTCACATATCACTGAACCTCTGCACATCTTTATTTTGAGAGACTCTGCCTCTTTAAGGTGCTCTTTGTTGACCCAGTCAAATTACTGGCCTGTTGCTTACTAACTTAATTAGTTACCACATGTTCCTCCAGCTGTTTCTTTTTAGTAATGCTTACTTTTCCAGCCTTTTGTTGCCTTTGTGCCAACTTTTCTTTTAGATGTGTTGCTGCTCTCAAATTCAAGATGAGCTAGTATTTTTCATAAAGTAGTAAAACGCCCTGGCATCCCAACCTGTTTGAAATTGGACTTTTATGTAGAGCAATGAATCAAGCATGCTTTCAGTAATTTTTATCCCATATTTGGTATCTAAAATGTTTGGTGACTAGATAGCCAAAATGACAGGTTTCTAATAGGAGGATTTAATGGAGTGGTTGGCAGCATTTTTTCTGCTGACACTAAGGAGCTTGAACATCCTTAGATGGCAAAATATTTTAATATTTCTGGGTTTAACTTCAAAAAATAAGAAATTGAGGGTTAGCTGCTTCTCCAACCCTTCTCTTGAATTATATTTACAATGAAACCACTGCACTGTGTTTTCAGGACAGTGTAGGTTACTTTCATATTCAGTCCTGACCTTGCACTCTGGTAATGTCTGCATGTCCTGGAATGGAGCTGCATCTGTTTGGCCATTTGGGTCACATTAATCACTCAGTGCTGTTCTGTCTGACTACTGTGGGTTTGGGAACCAGTAGCATTACCCACGATGCACCTGCAAATCTAGACTGGCACAAAGTGTGGGAAATCAGGTGATGTTTGGATTTCAATCACAGGAATGATCTCTGAGTGGAGACAAACAAGATTTATGGTCAGTTGGAACAATGTTCATAGCAGACATAATCTAGTGATTTGAATGTAAACATGTGGCTTTATGGCTTCATTTTTTTTTTTTTTAGATCTTTCAGTCTGTTTCCTCGTAGTGGAGAATTAAAACAATATATATCTAAGTACAGAGTCTGTTTCAGCTTCAGATACTCATATTGAAACTTTAGAGCACAGAGGCCTCTGCCCAGATAGGAATTTCACTCACCTCGTGTGAACCACAGCCTTTCTCAATAATCCTTTATTAAACATTAACTAAAAACAGCAATGGCCTTGCCCACATCTGAGCATATAGAGCAGCACTGTCCCACCTGCTGCTCCTGCTCCAGCTCAGGGAAACCCTGTCCTCTCTTGAGTAAAAGTGGGACTGGAGTATCTGTGTGGTTCCCAGAGACAGGAAGCAGCAGCTGTCCTCCTTTCTGACCTCTGTCTGACTTTGAAGTCTGAGCGGGAACTTGGGAAGGGGACTCCCCAGAAAGAGGGAGAGCCCTGCGTTTAAGGAGTGTTAGAGGTTTGTTAAATGACAATTTGTAACCTCCACATTATCAGAAAGTGACCAGTTATGCCTTTGCTAACTTTCTGGCATACTATATAATGTTACATAATGTTATATAATTGTGATGCATGTTCATACACTGCTCAGAAAAATTAAAGGAGCACTTTAAACCATATCAGATCTCAATAGGAAAAAATCATGCTAAATATCTACACTGATATGGACTGGGTAATGTGTTAGGAATGAAAAGATGCCACATTATTTGATGGAAATCAGAATCAGAATACTTTATTAATCCCCAGAGGGAAATGAAAATGATCAACCTACAAAGGGCTGAATTCAAAGACACCCTGAAAATCAAAGTGAAAAAATGATGTGGCAGGCTGAAATTTCACTGCAGCAACTCAAAATGGTACTCAGTAGTTTGTATGGTCCCCATGTGCTTGTATGCATGCCTGACAATGTCGGGGCATGCTCCTAATGAGACAACAGATGGTGTCCTGGAGGAGCTGCTCCCAGATCTGGATCAGGGCATCACTGAGCTCCCAGACAGTCAGAGGTGAAACCTGGCAGCATTGGATGGACCGAAACATAATGTCCCAGAGGTCAGGAAAGTGTGGGAGCCAGTCAGTGGTATCAATTACATCCTCCAGGAACTGCCTGCATTATCTCGCCACATGAGGCCGGACATTGTCTACACCAGAAGGAACCCAGGACTCACTGCACCACCGTAGGGTCTGACAACGGGTCCAAGGATTTCATCCTGATACCTAATGGCAGTCAAGGTGCCATTGTCTAGCCTGTAGAGGTCTGTGCATACACAGCGCCTCGAGGCGACTTTTGTTGTGAATTGGCGCTATATAAATAAAATTGAATTGAATTGTGCATTCCTCCATGGATATGCCTCCCCAAATCATTGCTGACCCACTACCAAACTGGTCGTGCTAAACGATGTTAAAGGCAACGACATTCTCTACGGCTTCTCCAGACCCTTTCACGTTTGACATGTGTTCAGGGGGAACCTGCTCTCATCTGTAAAAAGCACAGGGTGCCAGTGGCAAACCTGTCAATTATGGTAGTCTATGGCAAATTTCATTTGAGCTCCACAGTGACAGGCAGTGAGCACAGGGCCTACTAGAGGATGTCAGGCCCTCAGGTCACCCTCGTAAAGTCTGTTTCTGATCATTTGGTCAGAGACATTCACACTAGTGGCCTGCTGGAGGTCATTTTGTAGGGCTCTGGCAGTGCTCATCCTGTTCCCCCTTGCACAAAGTAGCAGATGCTGGTCCTGCTGATGGGTTAAGGACCTTCTACTGCCCTGTCCAGGTCTCCTAGAGTAACTGCCTGTCTCCTGGAATTTAGTCCATGCTCCTGAGACCATGGTGGGAGACACAGCAAACCTTTTGGCAATGGCACATATTGAAATGTCGTCCTGGGGGAGGAGTTGGACTACCTGTGCAACCTGTGTAGGGTACAGGTACCACCTCATGCCACTAGTAGTGACACTGACCCTAGCCAAATGCAAAACTAGCAAAAAAAAACAAAACAGAAAAGATGAAGAGGGAAAAATGTGAGTGGCCTGCACCTGTAAAACTTCCTGTTTTGGGGGTCATCTCATTGTTGCCCCTGTAACGGACCTGTCGTTGATTTCGTTAACAACAAAGCAGCTGAAACTGATTAACAACCCCCTCTGCTACTTGAATAAGACCAGATTTCTCCAGCTGTTGGTATCTTTGTGCTTGTGTCCACATCAGTAACTTAACCATATCTGCAAGTTCCTCCAGCTTTCCCCCTGGGTTTCCAGCTGCCAGGGTCCCCTGGTCAGCTTGCACCATTATCTGGCTCTTCCTGTCGGATATGCTTTTTCCTCTCTTTTTCTCTCATCATCCTCAACTCCTCCCTGAGGTGCAGGCCCCAGCTTCTTGACACCACTTGTTAAAATGGCTAGTAGTGACTGGTTGAAAATAGGAGGTTTGATGCAGAGATGAGGTGCAGACCAACCAGGTATTACTCACCAACGCTGAAAATTGTACGAAACAGTCGTGGTTTGTTGGTTCTGGGTTTTGTTATTTTTTTCCCAGGGTGTTTAGTTTCTCTTTGTAGTCCCTAAGTTATGTCTTTTTTCTGTGTTCTGTTTCATGGAGTTTTGGTGATAGTTCAGCTTTCCAAGTTCTTTAAGTTTGGTTGTGTTATTCTGGCCTTCCCTTTTTTTCAGGCCACACCCAAAGAAGCACCTGAAGAATTTAATAAAACATTAAAAGTTTTTGTGTGAGGGTATTTTTTTGTGGATGTCAACTACGTGCAGCTATGGCCTTTATTCAAGTAATGAAGTGGACCTTCATCTCAGGCACACAGCTCTGGCTGTGCACAGAAGCACCAGCCACTTGCTCAAACCTTCTGTTTGCAAGGGAAATCCAATCAGAAGAAAGCAGGCTTAAACAGAGGGCTAAAATGGCTTGTTTCATACATGGATGAACTGAGGGGCTACACCACTGTCCACTGTAACACAGACATATAAGGGTTATTTCCAACTGTGAATCATGGAAAACTACTACCAGAATCCAACAATAACAATGTGATGTTGGGACTATCATCACAGGCCCTGACATAAGATTGTTCTGATCAAAAAGTTAATATGCTTGGCTCTATTTGCCCTTTTTTAATGTCAAAACAATCTGATTTTGTTCATAAATTGATGCCATGAACTGCAAGAAGAAAAAGACAAATTGTGGTGAGAGGGAAGGCGTCATCCATCTTAGGTGACGCCTCCACAGACTGTTTATCAGAACACATCAGGCTAACTATCCCGTAAATTACACTGGCTGCACACACACATCTGAGCCCGCCTAATAAATGTAAGGGCACCTCCGTGCTTGTTTTCCATGCCCTGCAGAATTAAAGAACAAGAAGTGCAATATGTCTGGCATCACTGCACCTGTAGGACATATTTGGACATGGACATAATCAGGAAATCAATGTTAACTGTAAAGAGACCAGGTGTTGTGAGATTAAAAGGCTACATTTATTTACCAGATGTTTATATCAGTCAAGCAGCCATATGCTGATAACAGATAGACACAAGTGCATGTACACATGCTAAAATTAGAAATGAAGGAGGTGTAGCTCTGAGACATTCTGCTCATTCTTGTCACTGCAAGTGTGCCAAGACTAAATAAACAGCACTCGAAGGTCCCCAGTGCATAAATAATGCTGAAGAACCATAAACTGCTGAAACTAACAACCAGATCCAGAAGTGGAGCCACATCAGCTCTAAGTTGGCAGCAAGTGCAGAGATACAGGGAGCTCCTTGTGCTTTGTGGCCTGACACTGCCAGTCAGTATTTCAGTGTTGTCATCAAGGCAGAACAAAGAATTATATAACTTTCTTTGAGCTCTGTAACTTCAAATCATGTAGTTTGAGTTTTTGTAAATTCATCCACATCAGTTTTTATTTTAATGTTTTATAAATCTGTTGAGCCTAGTTCCTCTCACTATGTGAAAATCTATTAACAAATTCATTAACTTGCTTGCTAAAGCAGCTTAAGCGCAGACCTACTTGAAATGTCGACACTGCAACTTCTTTTACCACACAACATAACTAAAACAAAGGTCAGTGTAGACGTCATTGTAACTGTCATTCAAATTACAAATAACTTCAATCCCCTTCCAATGGAAATTTATCTTGTGATATTACATTTCCACATTGGTTACTAATGGATGCTTGGTAACAAGAAAAATAGCTCAAACACAGCAATTTGGTCTGTACTGAGCACAACAGGGCTAATTTAAACCTTTAACATATAGTACACAGGGGTCAACTATAGACAGGGGTGTTCCTAGGATTTGTAGCTCATCTAGTCACTGAAGGAAAGTACTGAGCCAATGCTATGGAGAGGTGTATGACATCCATCCGTTGGTCAGTCCACAATTCACAAAAATCGCTACTCCCCCTAACATATTGGCCAGACTTTAATGGAAGTTCCACACAATAATCACGTAATGGGTCTTGTGCTCACAGTCAAGGTCACAGTAGTTGTTTTATGGGCACTTTTCCGTAAGCACAAGAATCAGATGGTTATGTTCATAAAACAAGTGTTTGCATGTGCCCCTCTGCCCTTTGTAATTAGGTTTATTTCTGGCATCATAAGGTTTCAAGCTATTTTAGAGCCATCCAAGAACTAGGACCTTTGTCCTGGATATTACTTAACTTCTCAGTAGATTTTCTTTTTACTTAGTTTGTGCAATACAGCCAACCAATGACAAGTAAACTAATCACTATCTTTCTGTACCTCACACATTATAACAACCTGTGAATCATGATGGATCATGAGCCAGACAAGCACTGATGATCTGATTTTTCAATAAGATGATGCGGAGGGGGGAGGCAAGAACCAGTAAGTGAGGCCCATGGGAAATAATTGTTTTTACACACATAAAAACCAAATCAAACCACTTGAAAACAGTTTAAAATTATCGCAATTATAATCATTTTAATTGCATTCAGATCTCTTGCCTTTGCAAACATGTATTAGGAGAATTGACTGCCCCATTGCCATATGGTGGCTGCAATAAAGCACAAAACTGTGAGGGAATGCAGATACCAAAATTCGGGTTACAACCATAAATATGTTTTATTCTATTTAGTTATAGCTGAAAAGAATGTCTCACACAGCCTTCAATGGTTTTTACTTTTGTTAGTCAGTGTGGAAAGCTATTCAAAAGCCCCTTTTTCTAATATGCATGTGTTTTGTTGCTATAGTGGCATATCAGCTAACACTTCAATGTATTGAAGTCATGTTTGGTCTTTGAAATAAGCTAAAATTAAATGGTTTTGCAAAAGTTTAAGAGGATTAAAAATTAGTTATTTCATAGTTTTTACAAGCTATCATTTGTATTAATTTTTATTAATATTTTTATTATTATATTATATTATTTTATTACATTTTTTGGTTGAAAACTCAAAGGCATGCTGTCCAGGTGAGTGGACATATAAATAACTCAAAATGACATGTTTGAGAAAATATTTGAATTGTTATTTTCATGCCTAAAGGGTAATATAGAATAAATCTTGACTGTAGAGGTGATAATTCATGCATGAAAGGGTTAAGTTCACCCTTGCATATCGAAAGAGTTAGAGAACAATTTGGAACAAACCACTGTGGGAGAGTCGATTTACAAAAATGGTTTGCATCTATATTACAATTTTATTGTTCAAAACTGATATAATGCACTGAGGAAGACAGCACAATTGCTTGATATCTTGGTATTACTCATTTAATTTATAGGGATATCAGTGTATTTGTGTGGCTATCTTTTGGGGGACAAATGTAAGTTCCCACAATATAAAACTGTTGAGTTTTATTTCTGAAACTTTTTAAAGGTCCAGTTAGAGGCAAAGAGTAGTTATAGTTAGGGTGATTCTCCAAGGGATGGATGGAGGTCAGTGTAATGTCATCTGAAATGATCTAACAACCTGCGGCGTGTACGTGGAGACAGACAGACAGAGAGGCTGATTTACATCAGCATTTCCCCTAAATTGATGATGCAATGATTTCTAACTTATCATCAGCCGCAGCTTATATATCCAGCTATGCTGGATAAGCACGTTTCATCCCAGCTCGGCGCTCGCAGTGGGACGGCGCGCATATAAAAGCTCCAACCGCTCCTCCACTCTCCCTTCAGCGTTTTCATTTCTTTCTGGCTGATTGCAGAGGACAGCAAGAAACCCATCCTGGACAGCATGTTAAGTTTCCTCGGAATCCTGCAGCTCCTGTTGGTCCTCCAGCAGGTACCTGCGCAGGTAACTCATCCACCAATAGATGTTTGACGCTGTAAGCCACGTTTTCTTTCTCTTCCCCACATTTTTCTTTTTATGGCAAGAATTTATAGTTTGGGTGCAAAACAGAATAAGAGTCAAACTTTCTTGTTGTATCTTAGTGGTGTTAAAGACAGAATAAAGGTTTGCCTTTTTAATTTTTTTTCTGACTCCAGATGTGATTCTTAGAACTCAGTATGAAACATCTGTGCCCCATGGTTTTAATAAGCCATCTGCACTTATAGTGGCTTTACAGTCATGTGTGTAGATAGTGAATCATGCAGCCTTGGATGCAGCTGCTGTATGGTATAAAGCTATAAACTGGATCTCAGAGGTGCTGCTGTAATTTGAGCAAAGCTGCTGCCTGAAATGAGACAGAAGTAGAAGTTTTGCAGCTCCGGGTGATGTTCCTATGGTTGTGATAAGGGAGGTTATGACATTTGCCTAGTTTTTCCCTCCGGTGTTTCCTCGGGTGTATAGCTTCACACTCAAAGCAACACAGGCACATTTAGTATCACCCAGCAGGGTGCCCAGTGCATAATCTGTTACAGTGCAGGTTATGTGGGGAGTGAAATGCAAGCTAAAATCTATAAGGGCATTGCTCTGAAGTGCACTGTAGAATAGCTCAAAACTGTTAATAAGTATTGAGTCATACAAGCTTCTGGAATGATGTGAGGTGAGTTTGTCTGAGTAAGAATTTGAAGTTACCTCCAGTGTATTAAGTTAGACTCACACGTGATGACTGAAAATTTCTTTTGCACTATGCAGAGTGGCACAGAAAATGGTAAAAACTCATTGAGACAGAGTTAGATATTGTTTTTAAGAATCTACAATAGCCTGTTCTTATGGCACACTATCCCACCCTGGGCCACAGTATACCCAGTTTCAGTTTGAGTCTGGCAGGGGACCATAGTTCAATCTGTCATTCTCTGCTCTTAAATGCTGCAAAAATTTACAAAACTAAAATGAAAACATTCGTATTTGGAGAAATTAACAACACCTTTTTAGAAAAAAAGAGATTTTCTGTAGTTTACAAAATGTAGGTTTGAAAACTCACGAGATCTAATGTGTATACAGTGACCATATTTATGAAAGAGAACAAATTTGTCAAGATCAATTTCCTTGCTAACACCTGTATTTTTCACAGTACATTTTATGCTGAATACAGCTGTTGCAGCAGCTGGTTTTGCTGCTGGAGGATATAGTACATTTAAGAACTCCTGCCAGGAAGCTCACTTACAGCCAACATAAAATCTCAGACTTTAAAACCTGCTGTTTTACTGTTTCAGCTAAGAAGCGGTCCCTGTATGTGACATTATGAAAGAAAGTGTTCCCTTCGATGTTCACAGGGTAACAGTAGACCAAATGAGAGGTGAGGAGTCAGAAAGCAATCGCTGATATTCTAAAGCAGAGGAGAGCCAAGATCAACTATGCACTCCTCAATTTGTGGTTCAGAAATCGGGAACTTTGCCATTCTGGGTTTGGAGACTGGACTGTGAGAACTTAACAGAATGCATGCTGTGTCAGGATACTTTTCAGTACTGCCTTTGTTTAAGCTGTGGTTACTGTGTGCAAAAATCCCATGAGTAAAGGCAGCAGCTATTCTTCGCTGTTATTCTTTACATACTTTGAAGGGTTTTGGTCCTTGTGATAACAAACCTTCTAGTGTTACAACCAAGTGAGAAATCAAAAGCACTACTGATTTGCAAACAGCTGCACAGTGGTGCTCTCCTCAGACCATGCTGCATCATCTGTTTTTAGTTTTATTCAAAATGTGTGTACTAGAGTTCCTCTTACAGCAGAGGGCACTCTGAAGCTGCTTTTGAAACCATCCAGCCAATGCTGGTTCTTACTTGTGAAGATTTCCTGGCTGATTGCTGGGTCTAGAGGAAAGTGAACATTTGATCTTTGTTATTTTCAAACTTATTTTCTGCAGACATCAGACCTTCAGAACGAGACTTCTTCTTCTAGAGGTAAGGGTGATCTTCCTGATCACGTCCCACTGAAAAGGCTTGTACAAGATTAAAATAGAGCCTCTTTTGTAGTAATGCCATTAACAGAGGTGTTGGAAAAGAGCCTGTGTCAGCCCATGGAGCAGCTAGTAGATGTGGAGAGTGAGTTTCCTGAAGATGTGGAGAGCATCTACATACCTGCTTGTGTCTCACTTCGGCGGTGTGCCGGTTGCTGCATGGATGAATGGTTGGAGTGCCATCCAACCCTTGAACGTAACATCACTCTGCAGGTGCAGCAAGTTCTCCGATCAGCAGTGATTTTATTTTTTTAGAAAGAGTGATCTTTAAAATGCACTTTTTTATTAGATTCAGTGTCAAGCCTCATTCTGCCTTACCTTTTTCCTCAGATGATGAGGATTCTTCCCCATTTACACCAGCAGCAGGTGGAGCTCACATTTGTTGAGCATCAGAGCTGTGAATGCAGGTCCATAACTGACAATTTAATCTTTCTATTAAACACTACATACATGATTTATTACAGTACAGCTAACTGCCAAATGTTTCTTTTGGTGTTTCTTGTTTTAGACTCGATCAGAAACTTCCAAATTTTGAAAGGTCAGTAAATAAAAAATCTTGTCTATCAGAGTTGAGCTTATCACAATCTTGATTGTACTTCGTTTTTCTCCTACAGCAGCACCAGGTCTATCAAAAACAGACCTCGAAGCAGGAAACACAAGAAGACAGCAAACGGCTGTGAAAAGTAAGAGCTTGACTGCTCCCCAGTGGCACGCACACACACTTTTCATAATGTTTGGACGTGTACAACTACATTCATCAGTATTTCATTGCCTTTGCCAGACTACCAAAGACAGCAGAGCTTAAACAGTATCAGCCCTGTAAATCCAGCAACTACACTGGTGTTTGTGCTTCTGTAAGGTCACAAAGCATTTGTAGTGCAATAATCCAAGGCTGCTGATAGTTTCAACCAAGGATTGTCTGTCTAAGGTTGCATTTAAAAATAAACTGGATCGAATATCAGGAAAAAACAAAGAGAAACAGAGGGAAGAAATGTAAAGATTGGTGCTGAGGTTTATACTGAGTTGTTCACATTCTTGCGTATAGCAGGCAACTGAGTCTCTAAGTATATAATTATTCAGTATGCTTGGCCTCAGTTGGAGTTCCATTTGGCATATGGGGATAAGTTTGCAGCTTTGCCTTAGAATTTGCATCTGACAGTGTCCAAATCTACCTTGAGCACAAGTGAAAATGCATGTTCTCAAAATGAGTAATTCTTTAAGCTTTTAAATCCAAGCCAATCAGTCCAAGAGGAATATCAGATCCAACATTCTACCACTAGAACAGAGAGTTTTATGAGAAGTCATTTTGATATTTTGTCTTTTTTTTTTTACAAAGGAATGTATTGTGTAATCGCCAGAGAATTTGTGCACAATATAGACTTCACCAGAAATAGGCAATACTATGAGCAGCATTATTAAGTTGTTCTGCATTACAGCCTCCTCATCTATTCTACACAAGAAGATCAGTTTACTCACCTCCAAACATGAGCTTGACACTGCAAATTTAAAACAGAAAGCCTTGGTTACAAATGTGTGTTGTGGGATTTGAACAGAAGTGGGTGTTTACTGCACATGTAAACAAAAGGAAAAATGCTATCGAGTAGCACTCTACCTCTGTTGTGTGCAGTTATAATTTGACAGGCTCATCTTTTCATTAGCTCATGTTTATGTGTGGGGGATTTGGTTACTCCCTTTCATACACATCCTCTGTAATGATGTCTTATTAAATCAATGTACACAGTCAGGGACCAAATCCGCAATCTTCTTTTTAGTGCAAAATTGCATTAGGTGAAGCTAAAACAGGACAAGATGTGCAAACGCAGCCTGAGCAGTCTTATTTAGACAAATCACTTGAGTGTCATCCAAAGTCAGCCTCATTAGTACAAACTAAATTCATTTTGTCACTGTCTCTTTACCTTAAAAACACTGTGTTAACACAAAAAGAGAATTTCATATTAAAAGACTTCAGATGATGAGTTTTTAAACTTGATACCGGTTTCAGCTGATGCTGTTGATATTATGCTTATTCTCCTAAACCTTAGATGGTGATAATATCATCAACGGATCACTTCACAGCTAGCACTATGTGCAGGGATTGAATTGGGTCTCTTAATTACTGACTTGAATACATCGAAGCCCACCTTTTAAGCCAGTTTCAAGAAGTGGCTTCAGAGCCTCACCAACTCCTCTGTCGAGACACCGAATGAGGGGGCCTCTTACCCAGTAGCTTTAGCAGACTTAGAAAGAAATCCTGCTGAAAGCCACCCTTAGGACTTTGGTCAGTGTGGACAAAGGTTTATGTTTGGTGGTGGTCTGCAGGTTTTCAAACAAAAGTATTTGAGGAGCATGTGAGGTCTTGTTGTTCTGACTGTTCTAGTCATACTCTATACACCATAACTAAGGGCTGGAGAACCATCATCTCAAAACCCGTTGTTTAGTGGTCAGAGGACCACACAGTTGCAGTAGAGTTTTAATTTCTTCCATCAGATTCAGACGATTAAACTAAAATTACAACCTGAAGGGCATGAACACTCCCTTTGATGTTTGATGTTGACATTCTTGCAACAAACTTAAAGTGAACATTTGGACATTAACTTTGTACCTTTTCACTTGGGCCCTGCTGACTTGTTTTGTAAGCCATCATAAGCTGTCAGAACTATTTTTGAGTGACAATCCGTAGTGCTGAGATTGCTTTAGGCACATTAGTTGATATCATTTCTTCCAGAGTCCATTACAAGTTAAGTATTAGCTTACAATGTAAAGAAAAAAGTGATTACACAGAACAAACTAAAGCCCATATTGCAATATGATCAAGCCAACACCAAGCTCAACCTTCATTTGGATATTAGCTAAACCCCTGTAGGGTTTCATGACTACTTTTGCATGAGCTCACACAAACCAAACCCACAAGCTAGAAATAATACTCGACTTGTTTTTTTTAGCTGGTAGTAATAATAATATTCATAAACAACCAATGCTTTTCATATGGGTGTTTGACTAAGATTTTACACTTTTCAGTCCTGTATCAGGTTGAATGGCCACAGTTTTCTTGGTGGAGGAAGAATATCCAGCAGTAAGCTTTGATCAGTGTAAATGTGACTCATGCAAATTGTTACTGAAACAGAAAAAGACTATAACTGAGCTGGGTGGAAAGACAGTAAAATCAAACAAAGTTGGGCATGTCTGTGGTCAAAAGGCATTATAGTAGTTATCTGATATAATTCAGTCACATATTTTTGTCTTTTCAGGTGCCAGTTGCCTCAAACCAAGGTCAATCTTGACTGATTCACAACTGCCCAAAGTAAAATTCACAGGAGTGAATATGGAGTGGTGAACTGCATATATAAAAATTGATCATATCCCCCATATCCCATACTCTGTCGATCCATACCCATATATTTTCTGTCTTACCCGTGACATTATTTTCTGTTCTGATTAATTATCAAAGCAAATAATCATTTATGTTTGCAAACTCCTTTGACCTTGACCTCTGTTTTTTGTTTGAGCCAGCTGTTCTGTAATGTGTGATGTTTTGAAAATAGGATACAGAAAAGCTGCAGAATAGGATTAGATAATGGGTGGAATGCTTTTCAGTCACCAGGGGAAAGGATTAAAGCCTCCATCCATCCTTAAGTGTTCACTGATAACTTGTCACATTAATGGCAACATTCACAGAAAAGCCAAGGGCCTTCCTCCCCATGGCATACTGTTCTTTGTGACTTTTCTTCAACTATCTGCATTTTTGTTGTTGGCATATATAAGAAAATACTGTATATGTTTCAATTTTTACACACTGGCTTAAAGTAAAAAAGAATATATAAAAAGAAAAAGTGTTCAGTCATTATTTTTCTATCATCTAAAATTGTATTTTTTTTTTTTTTACTAAATAGCCTTTGAGTGGCAGTTCTCTAGGCAAAAATACCTTGTTGATGCCAGATATCAAAGGAAAATGACCAGAATGTTTCAAGCTGATAGAAAGGGAACAGTAGTCAAATATCCACTAGTTACAGCCAAGGCATACACTATATTACATACTACACAATAAACCTTGAAGCAGATGGGCTACAATAGCAGAAGACCACACCAGGTGCCCCTTACATAGCAACAGGAAAGTGAGTCTACAGTTTGCACAGACTCACAAAAATTGGACAATGGAAGATTGGAAAAATGTTTCCTGGTCTGATAAGTCTCAATTTCTGCTGCAACATTAGAATTTGGGTCAGAATTTGGCATGAACAACATGAAAGTATGGATTCATCCTGCTTTATATAAAGAGTTCAGGCTGGTAGTGGTGTAAAGGTGTGGGGGATATTTTCTTGGCACACTTTGGGCTCCTTACTACCATTTGAGCATCATTAGAATGCCACAGCCTACCTGAGTATCGTAGCTGACTATGCTCATTCCTTTAAGACCGCCGTGCTCCCATCTTCTGGTGACTGCTTCCAACAAGATAACGTGCCATGCCACAAACCTCAAATACCCTCAACCTGGTTTCTTGACAGTGAGTTCACTGTACTCAAATGGCCTCCACATTCACCAGATCTCAATCCAGTAGAGCACCTTTGGGATGCGGTGGAATGAGAGATTTGCATCCAACAAATCTACAGCAACTTTGTGATGCTATCATGACAATATGGACCAAAGTTTATGAGGAATGATTTCAGCACCTTGTTGAATCTATGCCACAAAGAATAAGGCAGTTCTGAAGGGAAAGAGCCTGGTACTAACAAGGTGTATTAAATAAAGTGACTTTTTATGAAGTTTTTTTGGAGTCACCAGTATGTTTTAGGATCTGTAATTGGTGACTATAATAAGTGTCTCCATAGTGTAGTGGATTGCACATTAAGCGCTCCAAGTGAAAGGTCCCTGATTAAAGTCCAGGTGTGAACACAAGCTCCTCCGAACATGGGAAGCTTGTGTCATTTGATCATCCAGCATTAAATCTCTGCCAGATTTACTGAGTGAACTCATCTGCTGTGATAAACCCTTGAGGAAAATATAAGGGAGTAGCCAAAGATGCTTCCTCTTAATTTGGTGACAATAGCAACAGTCAGCCAAGTGGCTTCACACTAGAGTTGCCCTGGTGTTCCTTATTTTGTGTTTATACTGTAAGCACATACTGCAGCTGCTCTTACAAAGTGTGTTAATTTGCATGCAGTACTTCTACATTTGGGACACACTGTTTCCTCAGCTAGCACAGATGACTGTGGATTGGAAAATGAGACCAGATGCAGTAATTATGTAGATATATTATACAGATTTGTGTTAGGCCATTCTGTATCACTTTGTTGCCACAGTATTGGTATGAGACCATACACCCGGAGTTCCCCTGGAGGTAACTAAAAAGGGAAAACATCAAGGTACCCATATGTTCAATAGGCATATAGATGCCTTGAGGTTGTCATTTCCAAACAGCTCAAATTACCATTAAAAAATTGGAAAATAACATTTTGTAATGTGTATTTTATGTGAATTTAAAGCTAATTCTGAAACTAACTACAGGCTTCAACAATTCAGGAGATTTAAAAGACAGAACTTATTTGCTGTGATGGAAAATACATGATAATTCATCTGCTAAACAAGCAATGCACATCAAAATATCAAAATGATGCTTGTTTTCTTTTCATAGTAAGTTGCAGGTGAAAAATGATGTATTACACATGTCTGTGTGACTGCTGCAACTCAAGCCAATTTAGGAAGTCAAATCAGGCCATGAAGAAAATTACTACTGTGCCTGAGTGATTGCGGTTTGGTTAGAACTACAACATGCTTGTGAGTTTCAGCACAAAACAAACTGGACAAGATCCTTTATCTGGCCTCCAGTTTAATGCTGATTTATAGTTTAACTTAGATTTAGACATTGTTGAGGTCTTATTTCAAAAGGATTATACTCTGTGCTGGTAATAATTAAATGTAACTATCTAAATCTCATTGGCACCACATCTGTTCTTTTCTGCCTCATGGTGTCAGTTTTTTAGCAAAAAATATTGGTCAGTGAGTCTACCATGTAAATTGTGGTAGAATATTATTATATTATTTAAGTTCCTTAAATTTAACGATTTCACTGTGTGATATTTAATTAAATCATTTTTAAAAACAAGGATGCCACTAATGTTGTAAAAGGATGTTTTAGAGTGTCAGAATAGAAATACAAAAAATGTCTATTATTTAAAGAGGTATCAATATTTGTTACTAAACAAGATGAAGGAAAAGACCTAACTATCTGCCTAATATATTATGTAGGCCCCTCTCATGCTGCCATAATGTTCAGAACCTTCTGGCATGGACAGCGGATCTTCTGCATACTGTGGTTTGCAGGGTGAGGCCTCAGTTGCTCAGGCTTGCTCAACCCATCTGGCAGATAGTCCATAGGATCAGGATCTAAAGTCTGGGGTTTTATGTGAGGTCTGTCAGGTCTTTCTTGTCTTACTTGTGTTCCTTAGGCAAAGACTTCTGCAGTCAAGGCTGCCATTGCCATGGGGAGTGAAGGATAGTATGCTTTGATTGCAGTTTTAAAGGGTGGAGTTTGTCAAAGCAACAGCTATGCCAAGACTAGAAATACATTGCATTGTAGCAAGATAATAAATATTATTCACTGAATGTAACTACACCTGGTTTTAATATTGTTTTTAAATGACGACTTCCTTTTGATTTATAGTTGTCATCTAACCAAAATCCACCATGTAAGGACACAAAAATGCAGCTAGTTTGAGGATCACATGAGAACTATATTCTAGAGAAAAAACAAGCACTGAAATAGTAAATTTAAGATAATCGCTTATGTTTGTGGGTTGATATATTTTGCAGCGGGGTTTTTGATTAACACTAGATCCAGTGCTTATAACTGCTCAGCATGATTCACTGCCCCCCAAAATAGACAGGGTAACCTTTATACTACTGCACTAAATAGCCTTTCCTACTTTTTGCACAAGTAGCAGGTTAAAGCTGGACTTTTAAAACATGCATGTACTGCAGATCCAGTCAAAATGTGGGACACGCCCCGTATACAGTGCCTTTCAGATGCATTTGATAAGGGGGGGGGGGCTTCCTCATATAGTATTTGACAAATCTCAATGATCAAGCTCACCAGACAAATAACAAGCATCTAAGTGAATTAATAATGTCACATGGGTGCCATTTATTATTATTATCTTTTTAAATAGGGGGATGTCAACCATCCAGAACAAGGGACAGTGTTCAAGAGAGGTGAAGAAAAGAGAGGGTAGGCAGGGTGGAATGGGTGAAGAGGAGTGTCAGGGGCGCTTTGTGACAGAAGGATAGCAGCAAGAGTGAAAGAAAGGTTTACAAGTCAGTAGTGAGACCTTCTATTGTTTGAAGATGGTGGCACTGACAAAAAGACAGGGGGTGGAGTTTTTAGGTGGTAGAGTTAAAGATGTCGAGATTTTCACTGTGAGTGACCAGGATGTACAGGACTAGAAATGAGCACGTCAGAGACTCAGAGAGGCAAGGTTGAGATGGTTTGGACATGTGCAGAGTAGAGATAGCGGATATATTGGACAATGGAAGTTGGACCTGCCAGGCAGGAGAAGAACAGGAAGACCACAGAGGTGGTTTATGGAGGTAGTGAAGGAGGACACGCAGAGGGTTGGTGTGACAGAAGAGGATGCAAGGGATAGGGTGAGATGGAGGCAGATGAGCCACCAAAAGAAAAAGAAGAAAAGGAAGAAGATTCGCTGTGGCTCAGGAGATACAGCGGGGTGTCCTCTAAACATAAGGTTGGTGGCTTGATCCCTCCAGCCTATGTGCTGAAGTGCCCTGAGGCAAGACACTGAACCCCCAACTGCTTCCAATGCATCTGTTGGAGCGTGGATGTTTTGCGTGACAGTCAACGTGCACTTAAAACATAGAAGAAAGTGCTGTGTGCACGAGTCTTGTAGTAAAAAGTGCTATACAAGTACCCCTCCATTTAAGTATGTGAAAAACCTATCATGCTCCTCTTACTGTATAAGATTGTGTGCCTGCCACCTCCTCCTCAGCGTGCACACGAGTTAGTAAATGTACACAGTTAAAAACCAGCATGTCTACACGTGAGGGCCTTTCTCTTTTTTTGTTCTGAAGGGCTCGGTCTCTGTTTACGTCTTCAGACACGCTTCAGAGAAGACTTGCTCTGCTTAGGTTAGCTGCAGGCCAGCCACGATGTTATGTAACGTAACCTAACAGATCACTTCGCGTCACCGGATTCCCCGACGGCCCATACGAGATGCCTGCGTTTGTACAGTACACTTCCAAACACACAGCGAACACAATGTCCTCAACTTGCCACACATTTGGCAGCGGTCACGTTTTTCAGCTGCTGGCGCCACCGGCCAATCAGGAGCCAGGGGAAGCATCGGGTGGGCGGGCGTCGCAGGCAAAAGTATGTGACGTAGATTAAACTACGGACCAGGTCACGCCCTGAATGACCAAATATGGCATAGCGGCTGTCACGTATACACCGTCCTTTGCATTTTGACGCTGGAGAACAATGGTTGGTAGATAAGGTCAGCAGAAGTCAGGCGACCGTCGATAACCTGCAGTCCGCTGTGAAGTCCACGGAGGACAGTTAAACGGTATCTACGAGCGGCTGTTGCCACCGTGCTCCGCATGTGACCGAGCAGACAGGGGAGGGGCGCTCGGTCTCGTGTACAGTACCGTGGAACACCGAGTTCTGGCTACCGTAGCTGGGCAGCAGCAGCAGCAGCCGCAGCCGCGACCACAGCGAGAAGTTGTCGAGTCGCAGCGATAAGCTCGTATTCCCCAGCTTTAAAGACTGCAGCTTTTAAAAGACGAGGTAGGTTTGTTCTTATTTTTCAGCGCTTTGGCCTTTTTTGTTCGTTGTATTACTATCATTAGTACTTCGTGTGAGTCGAGCTTTCTGTTTAACCTTTAGTTAGCATAAACGATGCCTAGCTATTTAGCTTAACATAGCTAACCCAAGTCCTAACCACATTAATGTATGTCACAAATTTTAGGTTTTCTGCTTGTTTAAATGCTACTTATTTACCCCAGTGAACGTAAAGTAACGTTTGCTTTATGTAGTTACTGTTAGTATTTATTTATGTGGTTTAGGTCCAACTGCAGAGTTTCAAAACACACTGCAAATAACAAAGGCTGTTATTCATTTATTTGTATTGCATGCAGGCAGAGACGCTTCTGAAGGGGGGGCATGGGGTGGCCTTGTGGTCGTTAAATTTAACTGGAATAGTTAAGTGAGGGAAGAGAAATGTAAAGCAGCCACACCAAGAAGAGGCAAGTGTTTATTACTGGCCAGTCTGAAAAAAAATGGCATTAAAACTGTAAGGGCAACCTGCACGTTAAACTTACAGGACCTTTTATGGCATCTCTGTCTAAATCCATAGGCTGTAATATGGAGTTGAACCCCCCCCTCCTTGGTAGTTATAATGGCTTCCTCTCTTTCTGGTATTTGCATTTAGTTACGTTAATCATACACATTTTGGCTGATATGAATAGGCGCTGTGTTTGTGGGTACATACAAGTTGGCCAAATGGGTAATGTTATTCATTTGTGTTCATTGAATTAAAATGGAATTGTTTATTGAGGGCGAAGAAATGTAAAGCTGCCACATCAAGAAGAGGCAAATGTTGATAACTGTCAGTGGCAAAAACATGGAATTTACTTGGTTTATGTATGATTTTACAACTGTACGCTATATGGACAAAAGGATTGGGCCACCTACACATATGCCCCCCTTTGTAGCTATCACCGCTGCCACTCTTCTATTAAGGCTTTATACAAGATTTTTGAGTGTGTCTGTGGGAATTTTTGCCCATTCATCCAGAATAGCATTTGTGAAGTCAAGACACTAATGTTGGATGAGAGGGCCTGGCTCACAATCTCAGTTCTACTTCATCCCAGAGGTGTTTGATGGGGTTGAGGTCAGGTCTCTGTGCAGGCTAGTTAAGTTCTTCCACACCACATTCATCCAACCATGACTTGCTTTATGCACTGGGGCACAGTCACAAAGTTGGAAGCATAGAATTGTCCAAATTGTCTTGGTAATTTGAACCATTGAGATTTCCCTTCACTGGAAGTAAGTTGCCCAGGCCAGCCCCAAAAAAACAACCCCATAGCATTATCTTTCCTCCACCAAACTTTACAGTTGGTACAGTGCAGTCAGGGTGATAACATTCTACTGGCATTCAGCAAACCCAGACTCATCCATCAGACTGCCAGATAGAGAACACCACTCCACAGAATATATTTCCATTGCTCTAGAGTTCAGTGGCGGTGTGCTGTACACCACTACATCCGACACTTGGTGATGTACGGCTTGCATGTCTTTGCTCATCCCATGTCGTGAAGCTCCCAGTGCATAGTTTTTGTGCTGATGTTAATGCCAGTAGAGGTTTGGAGCTCTGCAGCTACTGAGTCGGCAGAGCATTGGTGACTTTTACCCAGTATGCGCCTGAGCACTCAGTTACTCCACTCAGTAACTTTATTCAGTCTGCTACTTCATGGTTGAGTTGCTGTGGTTCCTAAACACTTCCACTTTGCAATAATGCCACATACAGTTGGTCATGGACTATCCAGAAGGGAGAGAATTTTGCAATCTGGCTTGTTGCAGTGGTGGCATCCCATTGCAGTACCATGCTGGAATTCTGTGAGCTTGTTAAAATGGCCCATTCTTTCACAAATGTTTTTAAAGGCATACTGCATGGCTAGGTGCTTGATTATATTTATCTGTGGGAAAGGGACTAATTGAAACACCCACATTTAATGGTTTAAGAGGTGTGGCCCAATATTCTTGTCCATATAGTGTTTATTCTGCCATTGCTATCAAAGAGGGTCTACTTAGTGTTGTTTGATTTTCAGATTTAGCCTTTGATGTGCTGATATAGTTTTGTGAGAGCTTGTGGAGCCAAGGACCTTGTCAGTACAACAGGAACAGAGATGAGCACTAAGAGGAAAGCAGAGAATAACTCCAGGGTGGCAAACATTCCAGGCATCATGAAGTCTGGTGACACCCGAGCTGATTCAGAGAGAGACTCTGGGTTCTCAGGTTTGCTTTTACTCGTTCATATCAAAATTGAAGTTTTTGTCAACCAACCATGAGATTATAAGAAATTTCATGAACTGACCCCCAGTTAACCTTTCTATTTGGCCTATAGATGCAAGCTCAGAGCACATGAGCACAATGGATACCACAGACTTTGAGGAGTCACCAAACCCTGTTGTACAGCAGAGCCCACAGGCTACTGCCTCAGGGACCCGTCCTCCTGGACTTGCAGTGGTGGGAGGCCTCTCTCCCATGATCATCATGAACAATGTCCTGCTCAAGCAGGTAACTTTGGACATGCACGCACACGCACACACACACACACACACACACACACACACACAGTACTTTAGCATATAAAATGAATGAAAATAACGCTTGGCTTTCATTGTAAGTACCAAATTATATTGACTTGATTCGTGCATCTTCACTGAGTTATTTAAGTTCCTATGGCAGTTTTTATGAAGAATGTTAACAGGAATAGTGTGTGGGCCAGGTCTTTTTCTTTTGATTGATGAAATGTAATGGTATTGCTCTTGATTATTTCAATTAAATATTCTCAAAAATAAATCTTGTTAAAATGTAACTGTGTGTATCTCAAACTGAGCTATGTTTCCTTGTTTTTCATTTTAGTTTATTTTAGAAGAAATAGTTTATTCTGGCACATTGAGTTAAACTTCTGTCTGCCATTTCTATTAAGGAATGAACTGCAAGTCAGGGCCTGACCCTGAAGTCAGACATTAGTGGGTTTTAGTCGCCAGGCATCTCTATTGGCATAGAAATAAATTTAGTGATATTTGTCTGTAAAATTTATTTCAGTACCGCCAGAGATTGAGAGAATGAGACACATTAAAATGAGAGAAAGTACAAGAGAACTACTGAGAAGAGAAGTTACAGGAAAACTTTATTTGGTAAATGTGACGCAATTCTGTGGTTTGACAGTAAAATGTTTCTAAAGCCATTTTCACATGTGCACTGCAGCCCTGAACTTTTCTAGACATTCAGACAGAGGTCCATGTGAGAATGTAACCATCAGATACAGTCATGTCAAACATTAAATGGTTAACTTGCCAGCTCCCTAGTACAAGGTTTTGTGAGGTCCTGTTGGACCCATGTATTTGTATGGTGAAGTCACAGTGAGTGGGCATGTTGACTCCTGCATGCTTTCCCCATGCAACTCCAGCATGACACCAAACATTGTATTAACTGTAATGAGAACGCATCTGAAATGGGTTTTACAACCCTTGAGTTTCATTTATGACCTGATTTCCCAAGACTGTCCAAGAGTCATGTGTGAAAACTGCCTATACATACTGAAGACTGGAGTTGTCTGCTAATGGTGACAACTAGAGGATAACAGCTATCTCATAATTGGTTCCTTCTTTGGGTTAGTGTGTGGTCTTTAGACTCACATCATGTGTCCAGTCTTCAAAATGGACCTAGGTTTTCATAGAACAACTGCTGAGGTTGCTGTGTAGCACCCAGGAGCTCCTCAGGCATGTCTTAGCTGTATGAGTTGTGATGCTGACCCAACCTTTAAAGCTTTCAATATTACCTTTGCAGCCTGGAGATAATCCTCCTGCTCTGAAGCCCTGGGGGTTTCGTCCCACAGTGGAGGTGGTTCAGCCGGTGGTTCAGCAGCCTCAAGTGGTCTTTATCCAGCCTGTGGTTTCTCGTCAAGCGTCCTCTGCCTCCAGAGAGGCCAACTCTAGACACAAACGTCCCAAAAAGTATCTTCCAATCCTGAAATCCTACCCAAAGATTGCCCCGCATCCTGGGGACAGCTCTAGTTCTTCAGGAAGAGGAACTGCTTCCTCATCAACCTACTCCTCTTCTTCTTCAGGGTCAGAGAGATGTAGCACTTTGTCCTCCAACCCTCGGGAAAACTGTCAGCAAGAGAAGCCACAGAAAAGTTTGTGTAGTAGTGCTAGTAGCTCTGGCTCAACCACTCCTAGTCTTCCTGCCACCCCCACAAAAATGTCTCCTGTTCTCCAGAGCAGACTATCACTCCCCACAGGAGAAACCAGCACTGGCCCCACCAGGGAGAGGCCTTCAGACGCTGTCAGCCAGACAGAGCTTATGAGTTCCCAGTTTATCACTCACTCCACTGCGTCTAAAAACCACACACTCCCTGTTTCCCAGGCAGTCATTTCACCAATAGAATGTAGCCTCAGTGACAGTGATGCTGATACAAAGAGGAAGCGCTTCTGCAACACTTACAACATCCTGAGCAAATCTGGCCTGCTAGATATCACACTTCGTACAAAGGAGCTCCTCAGGC
This sequence comes from Etroplus canarensis, assembly GCA_015106775.1. Taxonomy (NCBI): domain Eukaryota; kingdom Metazoa; phylum Chordata; class Actinopteri; order Cichliformes; family Cichlidae; genus Etroplus; species Etroplus canarensis. The sequence continues at coordinate 293 of VUQH01037965.1, read as the reverse complement.
AGAACCGACGCACCCAGAATGACCTAGACCGGCTGAAAGAACAAACAGACCTCTTTCTTCAGGCTCTGCGGAGTGGTGACACCAGCATCTGTGTTAAGCTGCAGGCCAGTCTTCAGGAAGAAGACAGAGAAAATGAGAAGGAGAGACCTGTTCAGACCAGTTTAAAAGCAGATTAGACCTAAACTAGGCCTTGACTGTAATCCTGTAGACTGAGATGGGAAGGAAGGCCAGGGTTGGGGGTTGGTGCGTGTAGTGACAGATGGACCGAAAGTAATGTGCTCTACAATACGCAC
>VUQH01037964.1:0-31548 GCA_015106775.1 Etroplus canarensis | reverse complement strand
TCTTTTTTTTGCTCTTTTTTTTTTTTTTTTTTCTCTTTTTTTTTTTTTTTTCCCTCCTTTTTTTTTTTTTTTTTTTTTTTTTTTTTTTTTTTTTTTTTTTTTTTTTTTCCCCCCCCCCCCCCCCCAAAAAAAAGGGTCAAAGCAGATGGCTGCCCCTCCCTTAACCTAGGTCTGCCAAAGGGCTCTTTCTACTAAAAGGGAGTTTTCCCTTTCTACTGTCGCCAAGTGGTGCCCATTGGAGATTGTTTGATCGTTGAGGTTTTCTCTCTAATATAGCTAGATCTTAACCTCACAATACAAAGCACCTCAAGGTGACTTTTTCATGAACTGGCACTATATAAACTGAATAAAATTGAACTGAATTGAATATATGCAATATATGTGGGTTTAAGTGCTGATCAGGATCAGATGTCATTACTTGTATAGCAGGAGATGATCTAATTGACTTGAGTTTATTTAGTTAATTTTGACACTTAACCCAAAGATAAACTTAACATTTTAAAACAGTCTGAAGTTAACAAAGGTTATGTTGTTAAAATCAATTCATCTGTTCTCTTGTAGTTGACTTTACTCCATTAACACACATCTTATTTTACACATACTGTATAAATGCACAGTTTTGATTATATTCACTTTTTGTGCTCTCCTTTTAGGTGCAAATGACTTTCTTTTTTGAAATCTGAAACCTGGGCCATGGTGTGCACTTTCTGCTTGGTCACAAACAGCTGATGCACCATAAATTTGAAAGGATTAAGCTCAAAGACCTTTAGCACCACTTTTTCACTGTGGCATTGTCTATCACATTTTCTCTGCCACATGAATATAAGTTTATTCTTTCTCTGGAGCAACTCTTCTAACTGGTTTTGAACTGTTAAATTAAATTATACGCTATGAACTATTAAATTGTGTCAGCTTGTGTTATTAAAGAAATTACCAATCACTTATTTAATTTGGCATTCAATCCCTTTATGAAATACTGCCAAGTAGCTTGTATTTGTCCAGACTGTTGTACTTACACAATGCCAAAATGTTTGTGTAAGTTTTAAATGGATATGTTAAATTAATTGTGGCAATAAAGAAGGTAAGCCCAGCTCATCCACAGCAATTGCTTCATCTCTCCTTCTTCCTCCTTTTCCTTCTTCTGATGCACCCTATCTGATTTATGTCAAGATCTTTGGTTAAAAAAATGCAGAGTAAGTGAGTGCACGTCTGTGTGTGAGTGCGATAGAGAGAGGGAGAATGAAGAGAGAGCTGCCACTGTGCTCATTCTCTCTATGTATGACATGTTAGTTCGATATTTCCATGAATGCTATTGTTAAAATGATAAACCTTTCAGGCTCAGCTGAAAATTAAGATTCCCTTCAGGGCAACATTATTTAATTATCCAAAATGAGACATAATCTCAACACTCAACTGCAAATGACAGAAATAGAGAAAGTTTACTCATCATTTTAAGTGTGGATTTCTGCGTGGATGGGCGTGTGTATATAACATTTTCTAAAGCCATCTAAACTTCTTCCTACTTTTTCTAAATGAATCACTCATGTTCCTTTTTTTCTCAGAAATCTACCCAAGTGATACCCAGGATTAAATAACAAGTGAAACAGGAAACTCAGCATTCCAGTTTCTTTTTTTTTGGGGGGGGGGGGTCAATGCCGGTCTGTTCTCATTGAAATTTGGGATCATCCTTCTGCGAGATACTGACACTGACTTCTGATGATGTGGAAGTTAAATAAATAAAATCATTTCTCCATGGTAATTTTCGTCAAACCTGCCAAACGCAGCCTAAATATTTGACATGGAAGGGGAGAAGATCAGTGAGGAGTGAGATCAAAGGATGTGGGAGTAGGGGGTGGTGGTGGGGGTGCATGCGTTCCAGTGTGTGTGAGTGTGTGTTGGGATGGTGCAAGTAGTGATGAAACGTATTCTGCAGTGTGATATTTTCAACACCACCGAATTCCACCCCAGCTCCACCACACATGGGAGTAATCTAAACTCAAAGCAACATCAGTGTGTCGGAGCGCGTGCACTCTCGCGCGCGCGATGGTCTCCAGCCACTGGCGACTATTCTTCATATTCCTGTCACCTCCTCGTCTTCTCTCTCATCTTCCTCTGTCTCCAAAACAACACACACACACACACACACACACACACACAAAACGATTATATTTGTCTTTATCAGTCCCTCCATTTTCTTCACCCCTCCTTGTGTTCTTCTCCTTCGTTCAATATTTCATGCTGTTGAGAGCGTATCTATTCTGAGCTCTCTTTCTTTCTCTCTTTCTATATGCGCCCTCTCTTCCCCATCTCTTCGCCGTCTTAAAAAACCCTCTCTCTACACATCACTCTTGCTGTCCTCTCCCTCTTTCTGTACCTCTATAAATCTCTCCCCCCCTACGTTCTATATCTCATTGCACTCCTAATGTTCTGTGCCCCATCTAACTTTTTCTCCCAACCCTGGCTTACACTTTTCTCTTCCACTCTCTCACTTCCCTTCTCTTTCCTCTCCTCTCTCTCCTCTGGATCAGTTTGCGTGACTGTTCAAAAGTATCAGCTCCCCTTCTCCTTCCGTTAACCCCTCACTCCTTTTCTTTTTTCTCCCTCTTTCCCCCTTGGATTCCTCTCCAACCAAAAACACAGAGAAAGCCCTGTTCTCTCTTTTTGCACCTCTTTCGGTTTTTTGCATCTACCCCCTCCTTCCCATCCAGTCTTAGTGGCACCTTTCCTCCTCTCTCTCTCTCTTTTTTCCTCCTACTACACTCTTCCGTGCTCATCTCCATCTCCACCCCTCGCACACGCTCCCCTGGTCTCCTCCTTGCTCTTAGGCTGTACCAGTGTTGTTTTAGGCACAGCAGTGAAAGGTAAACAGAGAAATTGAAAATTCATGTCAGTCAGTCGGGTGAGAGAGGGACAGGGAGGGAGGGAGAGCGGCAGAGGTGGTGAGGGAGCGAGAGGAGGCGGGAGGAGTGTCAGTACAATTTACTAACACAACAGTGAACAGCGAAGCAGGCCAAGAAACAGAGCGAGCAGGAGGCAGAGTAAGAAAGAGACTCCCGGTTCAAGAATGCCATCAGAATAAAAGTATACCAAAAAAAAGGTGTTTGCCATTTATTCACATGGTGTTCATGCACATGCAAGAGCCCTGCTGAATTCATCTGTGCAATGCTTGCTTCTTGGTGCCGCAGGAGAGGGATGCGAACCCTATAGGGGCCTAATATCCAATTATCAGCGCTATGAGAAAGCTCCGATTAGATTTCGGGGTTTCAGAAAGAAGCCCTTGATAGATGTGTTGTTGGCCGGCTATGGGTTGGAAATGTCATAAGAGCCCCTGTGTCACCACATGCAGTCAGCCCTGAGGTCGTTTCTCATAATAACCCCAATACAAAAGTAATCCAATAGCACTGCAACCCACGCCTGAAAAATTCAACCTGGATGATTAGAATTGACAGGGGCGTTTGCTGAAACAGAACATGTCAGCGTCTGTTTAAGGGAAACCAAATGGAAAAGCAAGAAATGGATTTTTTGTTATTCAAAAAAAAGTACCAAAACTCTGCACCTGTGATTGACAACTTTGTCTTCTTGATTTATAGGTTCCTTTAAACCAGAGCCACATGGCATATTTGGAACCAACATCTTGTAGCCTCAATAGAGTCTGCCATCCAAGTGCTATAGGCTGGGATATGAATGTTGTTCCTGGTGTTCCTGTTACTACAGAAACACAGATTGGATAATCCAGGGATGGTGTTGCTATAGATATAGTCATCACAAATATTCCTACTTACTCGCTTATTCAGTACTGTTTGACTATATCCCACGGCTGAATGGTTTGCACCAAAACAAGTACTCTATGGAAGGAAAGATTCTGGATTGCTTATTTTTTATGTGACATAAGGTTAAACAATACCTGAAAAAAAATCATTCGCTTAGGATGGTAATGGGACACAGTTTAAATTCACAGCAACACTTAGCAAGTGCACCTTGAGTTGGTAACATAGGTAGGAAGGTGTTGTATTGTGGGTAGGAACCAAGCTCCTTGTTCATTTTCATAAAGGGTAGGGTTAAGGGTATGGCTACACCTCTTAATCATTGAATTCAGTCCCATTGCCACAGGTCTACAAACTCAAGCACCAAGCCATGCAGTCTGCTTTTACAAACATTTGTGAAAAAATGGGTCAAATATAGGATGCCACCATCATAACAAGTCAGTCTGTAAAATTTATTCCCCCTTATTATTCCGCTATCAGTGGTATTATTGTAAATTGGAAGTCTTTAGGAACCCCAGTAACTCAGCTACAAAGTGGCAGAGCATGTAAAGTTGCAGAGTGAGACAGCACACAATTAAAAGTGAGCAGGCAGACAAAAAACTGCCAAAACAGAAGAGTGGGCACCACATAAAAATCCATCAGTGTTGAATTATGATACAAATCAATATAATGAATACAATGTGGTGCTCTTTCAGTTTGTTACTCAATGGATAATACAAACAAGATACCATGTGCATTACTTAGCTTTTACAAGTGGTAGCACTTAGAGCCCAGCCAGCTGTTTGTCTGTTGCCTGCCTTCATGAAAATAACCTATAATTCAGTCTTCTTATCTGACTCTACAAGAAAGCAAATAATAGCATTCCACAGAAGTTCAAGCTCTAAGCTTTTAAAGTTAAGGCACAAAGGTTGAATATAAAAATAAGACTAAACATTCACTAATAATTGCACCAGATGTTTGTGCTGCTTGTGATACTGCAGTGATAGAAGAGATGAAATGAAATGGAGAGGGTGAGAAAGAATGACAGACAGAGGAGCAAGGAGAAGAGGAAGAGGAGAGCTCATTAAAAAAACAGGGTCCCTGAGGTAACAGAGAGATGGAGAGAGGAGCAGAGAAGACCTGAACACCACCAGAGACGGAGCTAACAAAAGACAGAAGCAGCCTAGAACAGCCAGGTTGCAGGGATCACACAGAGGAGAAATTTTTCATTGGAAATCTGAGGGAGGAAAAAAAGAGTGAGAAGAAGAAGAAGTAGAGATGGAGAGAGGCAGAGGGGGATAAAATGGACAGGTCCGTGAGAGGGGTGGAAGGACAGGAGAAGACAGAGGGATTCCCCGATGGCATCTCATCTCTCTCTCTTTCTTGCTCTCCTTCTCTCTATTTCCCTCCTTTTTTCTCCCAATAAATCATTCTGACTTCTCCTTAACCAACTCATTCCCAGCAGGCAGCTAGAAAACTGTAACAATCTTTCTCCTGCCTCCTATTTCTCTCTTTCCCCCCTCTCTTCTCGTCTCTTTTCCTGTCTGCTCTCTCTCACTCTCTCTCTCTCTCTCACACACACACACACACACACTTTAGATTCACAGTTCGGGCAGTGGAGGTGAAACAGGGGAATTACGGAACATTTTACTTTGACCCTGCAGGATCTAAAAACAACTCAAAATCTATCAGACGCCGCCTGGATGTGTGTTATTTCTGCATTTAAAAGGGAGACTTGGTGCCATAAAGGCACGTCACTTTACGGCCAGGTGTTACACAAATGCGCCGCTTGTGTGTTTTCTTTATGTTAGTGCCTGTGCGCACAAGCACCGCACAAGCAATAACACAGCAGCACATGGTCGCCTAATAGCGCTGCATTAAAGTGTCTTACAGTGTCTGGGGATCAAAGAGGGGCAGGCCTGCATGCGTGTCAGCGCACCTATGTTTCAGCCTTTGTAATAAAAGGAAACCCCTGCGTGGGCACAGCGTTTGCTTTTCTATGGTGGGTGGTGGGGATGGAGTAGACTTCTCTGGCAGAGGGTGGGTTGGGTGCTTTTTTTTCTTTCTTTTTTTTTTGCTTTCACACCATCAGTGGAGGTCGAATAGTTGACAAAAACTTCAAGTTGCAGCGCGACGCCTGATCAGGACTGCAGCTCGGCCACAATATTGGAGGAATGCGCTTTTGTCGCTTGCAGGGGGCGGAGTTAGAAAGTGGACGAGCGCTGCCTACCAAACACAGAGAGGAGGAGAGGGAGGAGAGAGAGAGAGAGAGAGAGAGAGAGAGAGAGAGAGAGAGAAAGGAGAGGGACGGGTGGGCAGGCTGCTCACCGTAAACGATGGTTGTCGGAAAGAGTCTTGAAGACCTAATGAAACTGGCTGGTTGAATTGTTTGCAGCGGTAATAGAGCGCAGCGGCGTGCTTTGCATCTCTTGGATCCTTGGATGGGGGAAAAACTGCAGTAGCACACAGAGAATAAGATCAGTTAAAAAAAAAGAAGAGGACTTGATCAGTATCTGTTATTTTTGCGTCACCCCCCCCCCACCTCCAGTCTTTTGCACATCTGCAGCACGTAACTCTTTCCCAGCGCGCCGGACTCTTTGATGCTCCGTGGAAGACCGACCTCCCGTTTGGACCCAGTACCGGCCTCCTGCGCTCCTCTGGCGGGCTCGGAAGCAGCAGTTCCCGGTGAGAAGAGAGGAGCAGCCCAGTCATAAAAAGGGGGGACCGCACATACGGACCATAAACCACCCCCTTATTTGAAGCCCCAGGATTTGTTGGGGAGGGAGGAGGAGGTTCGCACAGTCTGGTTTACAGGGTAGGGGGGGGGCGGGGGGATGCTCAGTCACTTTACACCACAATAGACTTTGAGTTTTCTAACACTTATTAACTACATTAGGCATGGACTTAAATCGTGTCCGTTTGTATGCATGCATGAAGCTTTTGTTTTCCCCCCTCTCCCGTTTGTTAGGCATTTGCTGGGATGTTTGAATCGCGGTGGTTGGTGGGGTGAAGGGACCGAGAGAGTGGCCGGAGAGACCAAAGGGACGGAGGCCGGAGACGGGAGCCGAGAGCATGGCTCTGGTAGCGCTGTCTCTCTGGGTGCTAACGAGTCTCACCTGGGCGAACCTGCTCCAGGTGTCAGCCAACAGGCATTCCGTTTACTGGAACAGCTCTAACATACAGTAAGACCCCGCTCTTCTTATATTAACAGTGTGAGTGTGTGTGTGTGTGTTTCTTTTGATCTGTGTTTTCTAAAGAGATGGAAAATGTCCTGATGTGTTCTCTCACCTGAGTTTAGGTGTATCAGTTTGTTTCCGTTCTGAGACTCCTCACATGCCTCATCAGGGTTAGAGCAGCCACCTTCCCCATTTGCATCTGTTTTTACTTCATGGAAGAAATGATTTAGATCCACGGAAACTGTTTAAGCAGGCCTCTCACGTTTCCCCTAAGCTATTTTTGAGCCCCAAACAGCTCTGTCAGACTCCTGCTGTGAAGTCAAGGTGGTTCCAAACCATCTTTTCAACACCTCCTGTTACACAACTGGTCAGACATATTTGGTTTTTGTTCCCCACTCCACCACCAATCTCTGGCTGTAACAGTTTATTCCATCCTTTCCTCCCAGCTCTCCTCTGGAGGAGAACAGAGAGAAGAAAGGGAAGAAAATCACTTGCGATTCTCTTGCCTTCCTCTCCTCTCTCAGTCTTCCAGGGCTCTTTCTCACTGTCTTCTCCTCTATCTGGTTCAATTAGGAGCACTTCTTCATCCTGACCCCATTGTGTTGTAGCAGTGTCACTATTCAATCTCTCCTTCCCACTCCCCCTCCAACTTGCTCTCTCCTTCTATCCCTTCCTAACCCCCTTTCTTGTTTACACTCAGTCCGTTGGCCTTTTTGTTATCCCCCTAATCCTTAGCTCCTCGCCCCTATCTCAATTCAAGTGAAAAAGCTTTTTCTCTTTCTCTCCTCTTCTTTTTGGAAAGCTGCCTTTTTAATACTGTCCTCTTGAGTCCAGGGCTCTGCTACTGGATTCTTGAGAATGTAGTGTCAGTCTGCAGCAACCCACTCTAGGCTTATCTTTCTTGGTGGAATTCACAGTAAAATATTGTATGGTTTACTGGCCATGTTTCTGTCTGGTGTTCAGTTTCAGTTTATACTATGCCTAAATTATCTCAGATAAAATGTTTTTAATTTGGTCCTGGGAGCCATATTTGGCATAGATTATTGGCTGATTTACACTTTTAATAAGTTGTTTGATTTACTGTCTGCGCCATGTCTCAATAATGTCACAAAATCCTACATTTTATGTGTCAGAAGTACAGTAGAGGGCACACACCTTCCTTTTCGTTCTCCATCTTGTGGTGAATCCTGTCTTTGTGTAAGATATGTGTCGCAGACCAGGTGTCCTTCAGAGCAACTCAGCATGTGGTATTTACCTCTTCAACAGAATTTACTGGGCTCCTCGAACAAGTAGTCAGATAAATGGCGATTCTTTTATGACTGTGCTTATTAAAAGTGTAAAATAAAGTGAAAGCTCAGAAAATATGCTGTTGTTTTTGAGGATGAATGATTCTTTCCACCAACAGTAACTCTAGGCCATTGATTTTAGTTTACGGCGTGGAATAAAACTAAGAGAGGCAAGCGAATTTTTACCCCGCAACAGAATTACTGTACATAAAGTACTGCATGAAGTAATAGATGAGGAAAATATGAGGATATTCGTTGCGATATGAGTGGAAACAATATTAGTTTTCCTGAAAGTGAGAAAATAATTTCTGCACATTTTAGAGAATCTAATATTGCACACACAGTCACTGCTAATGCATTTTAGCCGATATTTTTCTTCAGCTCTCCGTGTGGAGGGTGCTCATTTTCAATTTCTGTCGGTTTTTTCCTCTATAAAAATTTGATAATAAATGCTAATGAAATTCCACCTTCGCTTTTCATATAAGAGACTGAAGTTGATTTAGGTAAAATGTAGGAAAAAAAACACGCTTAAAGGCATAAAGGAAAGGCAAGACCTGGACCCCGGACCTCTGCGCAATCAGCTCAATGTAACATGAGCTGTGTTAACCTTGGTGAAGTGCAAACTCAATTAAGCGATTTCTGCTGATTTTTGCTGTACAGTCAGTGTGCATTTGTTTTTCCAGACAAAGCAGAAGAACCTAAGCAGTCTGAAGCAGCCTGAAGCAGCCTAACCTTTAACCTGACTGTCCAGGACCCCAGTGCTGCAGAGCCCAGCAGTCAGTCTTCTTTCTCTCCCTGCACAGTCACTGCCAATACTGTTTATATCTCAGTGGCAGAATATTCTTAGCCCCTGCAGTGTGAGTCTTTTATAAAAGACTGTGGTTAATTAAAGAACACGTTGCATCTCAGTGGACCTGCCTCATCCCTGATCTTCCCATCGTTTTCTCTCTTTCTCATTCTCACTGCACACATGCACAATGACAATGTATGAGCAGTGAGTGGGGCTAACTTTTTCAATTCAGCCTACTTAGTGAGTTAGGAGACAAAGGGGCCATGGACAGTGGCACATAAAAGACAGATAAACTGCAGGAGAGCCTGTCTAATCTACTCTTTCATACACTACTGAACCATTTTTCACCAGCACAGATCCTATTTCCAGCATTTATTTTAATCTCAGCACTCAACAGCACAACATCCGACATTTGTAAGGTTGGCTGGCGTGTCTTTAGCCGTTGGCGATCCGCCTCCCTTGGAGTTTCTCTAACTTGCAGTGTAGTGTGGAGGTTTAGAAGGCCAATAATAAGCTGTAGTATTGCTGTCAGTTTGAGTAGTAAACACATTGTAAAGCCTCAGGACCCTGTAGTTTCTCAACCAGCTTCTGACCCCAAGCCACTCATCAACCACAAGAGACAGACTGAGAGTGATACCGAGCATTAACTATTTCACGCACACGTTTGCAGAAACATGGTTTTGCAGGCCTGCATTTGTGCACATGCTGGCGCGTCCACTTATATCCATAACTGTGTGTGCGCATAAAAATACACACATCCTTGTTGTGTACTTTTTTAACTTCTAGAAGATGGATCATTTCCTGCAATTGCGTCTTGCACAAAGGCTGGTGCCACTACCTATCAGTCACTTGTCACTGATATCCCTGGGCATGAATGTGTGTATAATGGTGTGCATATTTTGTGTGTGAGATTGAGTGTTTGTGTGTGTGTTTGCCCTGTTACAGATGTCTGTGTTCATTGATGGGTGACCGAAACAAAAACAAATCCATCAGTCCGTTAAATCACACATTATCTTCCACCACCTGGCAATTAACCACTGCTGTGAGTGTGAGTGTGTGTGTACACGAGTGTGTGCGTGGGTATACATGTGTATGTGTGTAATTTAATAACGCGGCAGTTAACTGATTTGCATAATAGATATCTGTTGATATCTCTTAATTTATCAGTTGTATAGTTTTCGCGTGATTAGGCTGTGAATAAACAAACACATAAGGCACTCTGGACATTATGCTTGTGTGTTTATTCATGACACTGTCACCTCCATGCGTACCAATGGAATAATGTCAGCTGTTGCAAGCAGAATTTACTCCTCATACAAATGCACATGTGTATGTGTGTAATCGATGCCAAGGTGGAACTTGTTTTGTATTCATCCAGCTTGTCAGAGTGCACGGAGACACATCACGCAAGGCGGGAGAGAAATAATGTCAGAAATATGAGAAGAGAGAGACAATGAGAGAGAAATACTGTGGGACTGGTTAGAGAGGAGAGGAAGAATACAGATGGATTTTGTGTTCAATTATTATGGAGCATGGGGAGGCTGGTCTTCATGATAATGATAATAATGCTCGGCCAGTGCCCTGATCCACGCAGTGAGTTTGAACATACGGCTTTACCTGAGAAAGGAAGAGGGAATCTCAGAAACAGACAAGAGGATTAAACAGGCCAATCAACTCTTCCCTTGACAGCCACACAAATGTATCTGTCTCTGAGCCCTACTTAGGAAAGCAGTATTTACATTTACGAGTAGTATTCGCAATCAGCAGACATGTTGCTTGCTTGTGTGTACATGTGCATGTGTGTACAGTCCATCTATCGATGATGTTTGAGTTGTAACTGTTGTGATGTGCAGTAACATGCACTTGCAGCAGGAACCTCACACGTAGGCAGTGATAATCATGACTGTGATAGAGACACATTGATCAGACTGTACATTAGTAACAAATCATAAAGCCACATAGTGTTCAGGTGAATGGATTTTGGGTTGTGGGTGTGAAAGTGTGTGTGCTGTGTCAGACGCTCTCACGGAGGTGTCATTAATTAAAAGCAATAGGGAACACCTGTGTGATGGATGACCACTGTTTGCATAATAAGATTCAGTGGTTCTCTCTGGCCTGGTCGGCTCCTCACTCTTTTTATATGTATCTGTATGCTTAAATATTTTTTCTCTGATTTGACAGTTATTGTGTGGTCGGTGAGAGGAGCAATAAGGGACACAAAGGAGGAAAAGAAATGAATTGTTGTCTCTCTTTTTTTTCCTTTGGGGATGAGCTAGATTTCATGTGTCTGTGTCCTTCCCTCATACTCCTGTTGGCTGATGGGTGAGCACTCTTGTGGTGGTGGTATTTTGGGAGCTGTGTGGTTTAATGTGAATTTTGTGAAACTTCTTCTCTGTCAAATTAACTTGAACTACCAGCACTAGAAAGTATGTTGCCTTGCTCTGAGTTCTTGTTTTCTTCACCTTAGCTAACCTACGCTTTTTTTTTTTGTTTCTTTGCTTTTCTTCTCACATCTTTTCTCCTGTCCACGTCTACGCTTTGAGATTTTGACCAAAGCCATCTGTCATGTATCCTTCTCAAAGCTCACACATGAAACACTCACCGACACTGTGAAAAAGACAAGCCTGAAAAATCGAGCTCACTGTGTTTTTTTGCATCTTGATGGACTCTTTCATTCCCTCAAACGTTGTCTCGCTTACATGATTGACTAATCGGAAGCGTTGCTGTGAAAATGTAGTACTGATGTTAAGCATCAGTACTTGCTTGGTCTTGAGTCAAGCACTAACTGGTCACTGTAATGGTTTGGATTCAAAGAAAGCTGTTTTTGGGGGGGTTTTACAGATATAATTCTGCGGACACCGAACGTATATGAGAGCCAGTGTGAGCTGGGCAATTGTGATCAAGCCTGACAGAAAGTAAGGGTCTCATAGGTACAAATGTCTGGCCCAGGATTGGTATTGATTTATGTGACTGCTGATCTTGTTGTGGTGGCTCTGTGTTTAGCACAAATGCTTCACAGGCTGTATTTATCAAGCCTTTTAGAGCCCCTGTTAGAATTACCAACAAAATGTTGTCTGGCACTAGAAATACCCTTACCTCAGAGTTGAATTAAGTAGTTCAACTTCCTACACAAACTTGGTAAGAAAATTGATTAGTGTTCTAGAAAGAAAGTAAAGTTAGTGTATGAGTTTTGGTGTGTATTCAAATAGTGGCCAGAAAACTAAAATTAAATAAGGACTATCATTACTGCGAGTGCTTTTAGCTGGTTGAAAATTTATTTTTGGTAGTCAACCTCAAGGGAGGTGGAGGTGTATCATGGTGGGCTGCAGTGAATTGCACATGAATTGCAGCCCATTGTTGCAGACCTAGCCGGTTTTCAGTTTTATCTGCATTTTTACACAGACTTTATCGGAAACAAATACAGAATAAATGCATTTGAATGTGCTATGCAACTACATTCAGTGGTCAGGCATTGAATTATACGATAACCTAATTTGTATCTACGTGAGAATTTAGATTATACGTTAATGTATTTTGAAAATTTTAAAATCTGTGCTTCTGTAGTGCTATTGTTTTGGGATATGTGCACATCATATGCACATCATTTGATCAATATGTCAAGGCTAATTCACATGGGACCAATATGTGTTGATAAAGTGATGTGAAATTAGTTGGAAATAGTCATTTTCAGTGCTTGGACCAGTGATTTATGGGATTTATGATACAAATAAAAAAAAATGTATTTTCACAAATGCCTCTTTCATTGTATCTAGCGGTTGGTTCTGAAGCCTTGAAGGTCAGTTAGTATGTTCAATAACATGTCCCATATAATTTCGGAATTTTTTTCTGTAAAACTTTAAGGGCACATTTGAAAGAAGCATTAGATCCTGAACAAATACATTTAAAATATGTCACCCAGCATAACTTCTGCTTCTTTGAATTTGGCATTAGTTCTTTCAAATTATGTGGATTAGATATGTCTACATTTATAGTCTAGTGGTTTACACATTTGTCTTAGAATGGGAAGGTCCCTGGTTTGGTTCCTGATCAGGATACAGGCCCCTCTCACTATGGAGGGTTGCGTCGGGAAGGGCATCTGGCATAAAGCTTCTGCCAAAATACAGATGTGAATTGATCTGCTGTGGCGACCCCTGGGGGAGAATACAAGTGAGCAGCTGAAGGTACGGATATGTCTACTTCTACTGAAATGTGCATGTATATTTACAACCGAAGCAGCAGAATTCTATGCCATACTGATGTTCAAAATAACAGTTTGACCAAAAAATTTATTTCGATACGTTGTTTTTCTTTTCATTTGTTTCCAGGGAAACAAATAGATTCTTATGTATTAAAAAAATGAAGTGTTTCAAAGTCTTTCACCTCTTCATCACAATAGCTCACAGCATTTAGCCATTGTACACTGATGTGACAAAACAGAAAAATAGCAGCCACTGACACTGATAAAAGCAGTTTTAGTATGTGATGAGCGGTATTGGCTGTTGCCATTATAGGGCTGATATATTGGTGCATCTTTTTTACCACTACGTTTGCCACCTGCTGGGAAAACAATAGTACAGAAAATATCTGTCATAAACAGACAAAATGTTACCGTTTTTTTTTTATTTCTGTACCTAAAAGGATACATCACTGTAAGATTCATTTCCTTAGAGTTAACCGATCCATAATGATTCCAGGCTTGGGGGCTTGTGTGGCATTTTGTATCTGCCTGCGTTTCCTCATTGGTGCTTCCAGCCACATGCCAACAGTTCGACTTGACAGTTTACCAAAAGATGTGACTGAGAGTGTGAATGATTGCTTTTCTTGCTGTGTTCTGTGTTAATCCATTCTATGCTCTCACAGAAGTGCTGTCTGGACAGTCTTAAAGTGATTAAAAGCTCCTCTCAGGTATTCAGATATGGTGGGCCTGTGTTGTCCAATTAATGTAACTTTCCATAAACAACAAGCTGACAGCCACACCTGGGTTCTGGCCAGGTGTGAAAAATGGGTGATCTCAAAAATGTGGTGCAAATTCTTTCCTCCATAGTCCGACTCACTGTCCATACTCACTGCTAAACTGCACTGAGTTATAGTAATAACAGTGGGAATGCTTTTGTAGCAAAGCACGGGAGATTTCAGCCAAAATAGCATCTGAAATGCAGCCAGAGAGAGAGATTATTAGCTCTCACTTTACTTACACTTAATGTTTTTCAATAACAGTGACTCTTTTCTGGTCCTCAACAGAGGAAAACTCTTAGTATAAAAAAATAAAATTGTTTTTAGGCATCTGTAAATCTGTTGTTCCAAAGACTACTTCCACTTACCTATTTCTGTGTCATCTTGCCTCTCACCTAAATGTAATCCAAGAAAATGTAACTTCTCATGCATCTTAGCTTTCTTACTACTGACCCAAACTTGAATGCACTGATGACTGCGCATAAACAGATGCATATCTCATACCATTGTTGGATCTTTGCGTTGCTTTATTTAATCAACAGCTTAAGCAATCTAATTGAACATGGACACACATAAGTTCACATAGTCAAACACATTATCATCTTTTCTGTTTATCCTCTTAAAGTGGAAGTCTGTGGGTGCTGTTGAGCATAACCTGGAGGTTATCTCAGGACAGTGTCAGGTTGAGTAATGTATAGGGATTTAAAGGAAACGAGGAGATCACAAATCAAATTGTAACTGTAAAGTGATTTCTTCTCTGAATCTTAATGATATATCCTCAGAAATCACATCGCCAGAATAGGAGGAACCATATCAGTCATGCAGTGCTTTAACTTAAAATGGTGTCGTTTGAGGCGGATGAATTGCCTTTTTCCTTGACAGCCAAATTATTGAATGACCGTCTTCCCTGGTTATCTGTAGATTTTAAGCAAAGTATGGGGCGAAACAAGAATTTATCTTTCCCACCCATGTGTTAAATTTGAGCAAATTGTCCACAGAGAACAAGTCTCGCAGCGCAGGGCTAGAGGCAAAACACAAAAACACACACAGATGCACGCACTTGATGTTGTTGTTGATATGTACATAATACTCTGAGCTGATGCCTAAGCTCCAGCAGTGTAATCAGGTGCTAATAACAAGGCTGTGATGTTTACAAGCTGTTTCAAAGCTCTTTATATATTGGTGTGTGTATGTTTGAAGTGTATGTGAGCATTCTCTATATTCTATTCCCCACCAGCGCTCTAGGGGCTTTGGGGGTACTAATAATGACTGTCAGCTCTTGCACAGACACATACAGACACGCACGCACACACCAGATGCTCATACAGTGTGTTTGTGACGTGGCTAATGATAGCAGCGTAGCGGCAGTCTGAGGCCATATGCTGAGCCTGATCACAACAGAGCAGAGTGGTCTAGCATTAATAAACTCTACGACATGACAATTAGTATTCCTCTATATAAAGCTGAATACAGTTGCATGTGAAAATGCAGCTGTTTTCACCAAACCTGCACGTACAAGGAATTAACAGACACCAATTAGGACAGGTTAGTGGAGCAGCAGGGAGGAGAAATCTTCCTATTGTTACTGCTTGCTGGGTATAAATTATTGTTGAGCTTCAGTTATGAATATTGTTATCAGCTCATCAAGATGTAAACATCATCAGATCTGAATTGTGAGGGGATGATGAGAGGTTTTATTGCAACATTCGCTTCTCTGTAACAGGTTTTCATAAGAAACAGTTATGCTGAGAGAGTCTTGATTGTGAAGGTTTGTTTTAGCACCTAGAATGAGAAAAAGGCCAGGCAGAGCCCTCACTTCCACAAACTGCAGAGGACACTGAATTATGCTTATTCCATCCACAGAGAGACAGTGGCAGAGAGGGAGAGAGTCTTTAATTGAGGTTTTATCCATTTAAGCTGTCACTAAGAGGCCAACTCTGAAACCTTTTAACCACTCTCTTCTCAGTAATGACACAAATCAGAGAGGAAATGTGTTTGTGTCTGAGCTTCAGTGCGAATGTGTGCGGGTGTAGGTGTGTTCATGCGTGTTAGCGTGTGTGAAGCAGGAGGGTAATTATGCGGAAATTGGGAAATGGCTAAGTGAATTATGACCTTGTTTCAGCAGAAGGCTTTAATCAGTCCCAGCCAGGCCAGAGAGGGAGGCAGAAATGTTCGCTGCACAAGCACTCTGTGCAGTCAGTAAAACTGACAATCAACCAGTCTGATGTGCCAATGGAAACCAGTCAGTCAACCAGCCACTCAAGTTTTGCTTGAAAACCACCTGCACTAAATGTATGCATGATGATAAGGCTGAAATGATTGTGCTGTGGCATTAATGACATTTCAGTTAGTTTTTCTTTGTTTGCTGTGTCTGTGTGTAGAGAATAGACTGCATATAAAAGATATAGCCATTATAACCCATTGATTTGTGGACTCTGAATTCTGAAGAATCCAGTTTAGCTTTTGTGAAGCCAGCAGTGACCATATTTGGAAATGTGAGTGAAGTGCCAAGTTATCAACTAAGACTAGCAAGCATGGACAGAAAAATACATGTATAAACTGCATGAGTGCAATGTACACATACCTATTAAGAGGGCCATAAGATATGACCAGAATTTCATATCATGATATAAGTTATCTATATCACAATATAGAAAACATTATGTAAATTCAATGAATTAATAGTTTATGTAATGACCAGATAGAAAGGACAATTTCTTTTGTTGCATTTTGAATTATATACTCAGATGAGATTATTTTTTCTTGGTATTTAGAGCTTCTGTGCAAATGTTTAATTAAGAGCGTAAAAACAGAAAATATTAATGTATAAAATATAGAACACTGTACAGGCCTAACATAAATATTGCATGTAATATATTGTTTAAATATTATATAAAATACCAGCTGTAAACATGGAACTTTTCAAGCTCAAACTATAGCAGAGAATTAAGCCATGCTGGTATTCATGTTTCTGCTTACATCCATTGGTGCTGCGTAAGACTGCAAACCATCATCCAAATGCCGAACAAATACTGTCACAAATGGTACAGCTGTGCATTACTAGTTGGTCTTGATAGTTAGGCCAAACAGTAATTTAAACAAATTATTTAAATTATTTATTTAAACAAATTATTACTCTTTTGTTAATGTACAGTGGCAGTTATCTTTTGGAATGAAGCTGTTATGATGCCACCCTTAAATAACCAGATCTTTAGCCCGGACAGTTGGCTGAGCCTCTCTCTCCCTGCGATGGAAATTTGTAAACTAGCAGTGTCGCAAAGATGGTAGTAGCTGCGGTACAAAAATGTAGAAAATAGACAAGTGTATGTCTGTTGTATCAAGACTAAATTGACATATCATGCAACCAAAGCGATGTTTATACAGATGTGTGGAGCTAGCCTGCAAGAAAAGAGGTCTGTTGCTGCTAACATTAACAACACTCTGCAAATTAATCTGACAGTGCTTGTGTGCAGTGTTTCACATGGTGCGAAGTGCCGCAGGTTTCAGCGACTTTTAAAACACAGTTTGATTATCAGAGAATGTGATTAATGGTTTCTAATAGTTTAACCAACTAGTCAACTAGTGGCTACTAACAGCCGAGTGAACAGTGTGTTTTGCCACACCATGAAATAAACGTTAGACCACATTATGAAACAATAGACATTTTTATTTCATCAGCCAATATATTCAAATGCCACCAACACCGCAAACATGGTTGGGAGGACTAGTTCACTGATATAAATTAGCAGAGTTGAGAATCAGTAGACTGCGATTGGCTGCAGCTACCTGTGGAGCACAGCAACTTCACCCCCAACTTTAAACCTCAACAAGTGAGAGACTTATAAAAATTTTGTCAGTTGCTGTGACGGGAGGAATTAGCTATGAAGACCAAAACTGTTTTTTGTACCGGTTTCTAAACATGCTAATCTCATTTCTGAGGTTGGGCGTCTAAACATGGGAGTCTGTTGAAAGTGATTCAATTTCTGAGTCAACCGCAACTGGCTGATCAAGGTAGCTGTTGGCGCAGAGGGAACAGACATGAATACGAAGTAATGAGGGAAACTAGTGATTTATTTTTCATATTCAATGTCACTTCACGGTTTTGTCGATAAAATTTTGTAAAATACAGAAAAAAATTCTCATTTTTTAAACTGGAATAGCATATTTTTTATTCTTGTTTAAAAATAGTCATATTTTTAAACTATTGCAACAGTAATCCATTATGGTGCATTTGGCCTTTGCATTAATTGGGGAAAAAATCATCTAATGAGATGACTTGTGAAATTATATTGTAACAATGATATCACTGAGGGTGTGGCTAAAGATGATTTGAATTACTGATTAATCTACTTTCTGCTATTGAATCTAATTTTCTCAGATAATTTGTTTAATGTACTAGTATAACAGAAAAAGTGAAATTTTCCTGTCACATTTCATAGAGTCCAAAGTGATAGCTGACATCAATGGATTGCTTGTTTTTGTCTGAATGCAAGCTTAAAACTCCAAAATATACAGCAGCAAAACCTGATATTTGAAATGCTGAAATGAGAGATGGACTAGTGGCTTTGCTTAATGAATAACTAAACCAATTTATTGGTTATTAAAATTGTGGCTGATTAATTTATTGTCAAATTGTTTTAGCCTTTGAGATCAAATCCTGTCATTGTTTTATGAGATTCTGCTTTCCAAATGAATGAGTTCAAGCAAATTAGAATGAAAAAGTTTTATCCGTTTTACAGCATACTTGCACGAATATCTTGTAGCAATTTTCCTTATTATTATATATTGAACATCAAATGCTTGGTTTAATAAAAATGATGAAGTTCTGTGTCTGTGAGTACTTCATCGTGTTTGAATCGTCTCTTTGTGATCAGAATTTGTCAGGATCTAAAGTAAAAACAAAACTTGTGAAAAGCAGTGCTGCAGACCGATGTGGGTTCAATCACTTGGTAAGTGTGTTTTCAAATTATGGGTTTTATATGAGGTAGGTGAAGCTATGATTTGTCTTTGTATTATTAGCTTGCTGTTTTCTTTTCTTATGCATAAGTCACAAATTGCCCTTTTAAGTTTAGATGAATCGATTAGTTTTGGAATGAGCCTAGATAGAATGAGAGGTAAACAGCTAACTCTCCAGCCCAAAGGATTAATAAAAAATGCAACTTACGATAATGCTGGCTGATTGCTGGTGGTGCACAAAACAAACTGTGATTTTTAAAAAACGTGAATATATTTAGTAGTTTTGATAAGCATGTGCATGCTGTTGTCATGGATGATGTGCATTTTGTTTCCAAACTTGTTATTTTGCCTGTGAATACATGCCATTTTTAACATTGCCCTCGGTGTTAATGTGTTTGCGTGTACACGCGTGCTTACATGTGGGCGATAAGTGTGTGTGCTTGTTCATGTACAGTATGAAATGCTCTTGCTGTTGAGATGTGCATAGGGTCAGCCGAGCTGCTGTGTGTCAGTGTGTCTCAGAGAGCCTCTGTTGCTCCTGGTCTGGCTGTCTGTTTCTGCCAAAGCTGGATCGATGGTGTCCTACAGACAGTGCACTCTTCTCTTGGATGTTTCAGCCTGTTCCTCATCTCTCTTGCCGTGTAGCTGCTGTTCGGCCCTCCCTCTGCCTCTTCATCTCTCTTGTTGGCTCGGCCTCTTGGCATCACTTCCTCTTCTCCTCCTCATTGTCCTCCTCTGCATCATCCTACTACTCTCAAGTCTCTCTTCAAATCAGACAATGAGCTCTCAGTGTGCGTGTGCATGTGTATTTTTCTGCATGATTATTACTGCTTCTTTATGAGGGATTCCTTTTGCTGTATTCACATCTTGTCCAGTTTGTACTTGTGTACTGAATGCCAATATGATGCTGCTGTTCTTCACTACTTTTATTTGATATTTGTTTGTGTATATGTGGCTTTGTACCAAAACAATTGAGTCTACAGGAATGAATCTACAATGATTCATCAGTTCAAGCCTCTCAATTGTGAGGACTTCTTCCTCTTTGTATTCTGTTGTTAAATGTGAAATGTATGTGGTTTTAGATTCAGAAGGATATTTGAAAATGTCGTCTTTGACTGAGCAGAAGTGGGCAAAGACAATAGTCTCAGTATGTAGTATGTTAGAACAAGGAGTTGATTTATCAATTAATTATTCAACAAACATTTGCTTACAGGTGAAAATGTAGTATTCCATTTTATGTATATTTGGTGGCTCAATGTTTAAAAAAAAAAACTGTTGCCTCAAGGCATTACCTTTGACTCTTGTGTTGGAGACAGATGAATTATTGAGAGATTAACGCATGGTGGGAATCAGAATTTGCAGCCCTAAATTGTAATTTTATGATGCCATCACTTAAATTCAGGTCTAAGCATGGCCCATTCTTAAAGCTTTCCCAGTTCAGTTAAAATGTACATCAATTTCTTATATGGTTCAGAATCATGAAGAAACTGTTATCTTGATGTACTGGCCACAATAAAGATGGCATCATGATCCCTGATCACAGTGATAATGGTATCTGTCTAAGCAAAGAGGAAAAAAATACCCTCAAAAAAGCGAATAGGAGAGATTACGTATTCACTGCATTGCAGTGTCATGATGTGTGTGTTATCTAGGTATGCAGTGATTGGACATTACTCTGAGTTTGACCTGAGAATGCTGGATTGGATATTGGTGACAATGAACCAATCCATGACAAATCCGTTCAGTTCAGTTCTATGCTGTTCACAACATCAGACATCTGCAGCAGGTTGCTAATTTGGCAAGAGGAAGGTAACAGCAAATACTCAGCAGATTGGAGGTATTTCACTTTGTAGTTGTTTGGTGTAACACTTATTTGGAATCATTCACTGTACCTATGGTAACATAATGTGTTGTCATCAACCCAGGCTCTGTGTGTGTGTGTGTGTGTGTGTGTGTGTGTGTGTATGAGGAGAACTAAAATGAGGTGCACTAAGAACAATGAAAGAAAATAGAGGTGGAAAATAGAGGTGGAAAAGAGAGTAAAAATGAAATGTATCTTTGGCTGCTCCCTTGTATTTCTCCCAAAGGGTTCACCACAGTGGATTAATCTGCATTGGGTTTACACCAGATGCCCTTCCTGACACAACCCTCCATGGTGAGAGGGGCTTGTGTCCCCACCTGGAATCGAACCAGGGATGCTTGTAAGGCGAATGTGTAAACCACTAAACTAAGAAGAAAGTAGCATAAGTGTGATTAACTATGTGGCTGCCTAATGCCTCTCACACTGAGCTGAAATGAGACTAATGCAAATAAGTTAAATTAATAATTTAATTTTTTCCCCCTTTTTCTGATTTATTAACTTACTAATAAATACCAATGCAGTAAATTTCTGTTCTTGGATTTATGTATTTAATATTTTTTTAAAGTTGGGAAAGTAAAGTTAAAGTTGAGCCTGAAAAAGCCTTAAATTCCCAATCTCTTCCTCACAGTGACGATTACAGTTCATGAATGTGAAGCTGGTGTTGGATCTGTACTCCGCATCGGCAGATACCTGAAACCGAGGTATCGGATCAGAACTACAAAAAACTGGAATGTGCATTCCTGGTCATCTCTGGTATCAAGATTATTCAGTTTTGATAATTTGCAAGTTCTGTTAGTTACCTCTGAGTTGCTTTTCCCTGCTGTTCACCATTTTCCTCCTGTGAGTTGTTTTTTATTCACTGTGAGTAGGTTAGCTTCTGCTCACTTTATCCTGATTCATTTGACAAGCACCACAATGAGAAGTCATGAAGTTTTGACTCTGTTGCAAATTGTCAGAAAAATCCTTTTAGAGTGTTTTAATCAGAATATTGATATTTGGCACCAGTGTATCATTGATGTATTGGAAGCGAAAGCAATAAGATATACTGCTTTACTGATATTTGATCAACTCCTAATTTCTAATGTAAAAAAATTAATGCAGTCAGTATTGCCTATTAGGAAATGATTTATAGATCTCATTCGCAAATTATTACTATTATTTTTGCCACAATCCGCTGAATAATTGTGGTTCTGTGTGTTTGTAGCTGTAGTACTACACAGCTCTTCCATGAAGCAGTCGCAGTTACTGATTTGCATGCAGTGGAAAATGCTGAATTTTTATTGCCTTGCTGTATGTCTGTGCTTCCAACATTATCAGTGAGGTGTGCTGAATGTGTGTGCGAGATCTGTGTGTGTAAATGCGTGATTCTGACCTTTAGTTTGCAATTTAGTTATAGTTTTAATTTATGCATGTTATATATTTTAATGAGGTGCAGCTGTGTCTTTATACACGAGTATGCTGAGAAGAGTTGATGGTTGTCAGTGGATGGAGAGAGTATGAGGATGGCTGAGAGGTAGGAATGCTGGTTGGCCTCAGCGCTAACACCCACGCTGTCTGTAGGCTCTACTCTTCTCTCCTACGCTTTGAGGTACGGGAATGTGCTAGCGCTGCTGTAGTAAGACTGCATATGA
The DNA here is from genome assembly GCA_015106775.1 of Etroplus canarensis. Taxonomy (NCBI): domain Eukaryota; kingdom Metazoa; phylum Chordata; class Actinopteri; order Cichliformes; family Cichlidae; genus Etroplus; species Etroplus canarensis. Next base: position 9,152 of record VUQH01037964.1, on the reverse strand, counting down.
ATAAGCATGTAGTAGCTCTCTCTGCCAAGTTCTCTGTCCTGTACACCTATCTTGTTTTTAATGAAAGCTTATTGTCCGGAACGGCTGCTGGAGGTGGATACATACACTGTCTTTATTTCACATGTGCGATAGAGGGGAGAAACAGAGTGGTAGATAGGTGGTGGAGGGGTGTATGGAGGATGTGGGGGTTGCAGGGTTGTTGTAATGAATGTACTGCAGTTAAAAAGAATTCTGTGTCACTTCCCGGGAGAGAGAGAAATAAAGGTTGGCGGCGGGGGAGAGAGAGATGTGGGAGGAGATGTTGGGAAATAGGATGTGTTGTTGATGGAGCAGAGTTCTTCACAGCTAGGCGAACTCTCCTCCCATTCTAGTGTTGGCGTTCATTTGTGTGTGTGTGTGTGTGTGTGTGTGTGTGTGTATGTGTATGTGTGTGGGCATGTGTGTGCTGCTGGGATGCAAAAAGAAATCAAGAAAGAAGGCATGTGAATGCCCCATAGCCTGCAAGCATACCACCCACACATTTTACCCACATGTATTAGACCCATACATATGCATACTTTTCCCTTTCCTCCTGTTCTTCCTTTCTGTTCATTTTCCCCTCTGTTTTCTCACCTTCATACATGCACGTACACAATCTTTCACTAACACATATACATATGCAGACAAAAGGAGTTACGCAGGGGCAATCTCTGTCATTGCTCCCCACTGATTCCTTAAGGGGGTACATTGTTATTTGCTACCAGCCCTGATCAAATAAAGTGGAACAAAGACAACACACTCCAAAATGCACAAATTTATAGTAATAACACACACACAGTCCTGTCTACAAAATTGTGACTAAAGAAAAAAGAGTGGTGCCACCCACTCGCTGTGTGTAAAATGTCATTCACGCTACACATACTTGACTGTTTTCTCTTTGAGATGAACAGTAAATCCCAACATATGTATTGCATCACACATTGCTATAGTATCAGATCAGATAATCAAAGTCTCCAAGCTACTCTCGTCTTAGACTGGATATGGCTGTGGAGATTGGAGAGGATAGGCAGAGAGCGTGGTTTAACTCTGCATCAGCTATATCTGCTGACAATTGTTGTTGCTTAAGAAAAGACAGAGTGCACACAACGAGAAGAACCAGACAGAGGAAAAAAATAATCATTGATGGAGGGAGAAGGGGAAGGAAGGGAGGGCACCAAAGAATAGAGAAAGGAGGGCCCTGCTGAACAGGACTGCCAAAACCGAGGTCAATTGTGATGAAAATGGCCGTTCACATGACCACAATAGCAGCTGAGTGACAGCACTAAAGCAGCATGGACGGGCTTATCCTGATCACTCAAGGCCTTGACTGGGGAAATCACAATACCCTGGAGATCTGTCCTTTTTGGGCTTGGAGGATCACAGAGCGCCCACGGTCCCAAGCTTTGGCCCTGAAATGTCCCCAGAATTACCATATCAATGCTGCCCCGGCTATTCCGCCAAGGACCGGGGCGGCTAGTGATAGTGTTAGCATCGCCCTGTGCCTTCACAAGGCTATTCAGCAGGGTGTCACTGCTAACTTAACAGTAAGTGTGAATGGGAAGAAGTGTAAGCTCACCCCTGTAGCGTGAACCTGTGTTTGTTGTGCATTCAGGTCAGTGTTGATATGTATATGACGTGGTTTTCACACATGTACTGCAGCCCTAAACTTTTCTAGACATTACCGAGTGGAGCTGTATGTGTGTTGGATCTGATTTTATATATATACTTTTGCCTGCCAGCTCCCTAGTACAAAGTCTGTGTGCTGGCATGCGAGAGCAATCCAGGTAATTGGTGAATTCACAGCAAGTGAGGGGGTGTTATGTGCACTACCTCCTACTCTACCCAGATGCCACCCCTCACCAAAATTAAATTTAGTATTTCAGTAGTGAGAAGGCGTCTGACGCGGACTCGTGCTGTGTGCTACATATGAGAAAGAGCAACTTTGGATAATACTTGGACCTGACTCTCCTGATATTGTCTGGAGTTAATGTGTGAAAAGTGGTCTCTCTTCCTTGTCTGATCTTGCTGTCCAGCTCTATATTTTACATTTCAAGTTGTTCTGATATTTTAGGGGTGAATATTAAACTTGCTAGGTACCAACTGATGTGTGTCCATTACAGATTTTTGAAAACTTAAAGACTTAAAACTGGCATCCAGTTCTTATTCAATTCAGACCACAGTTTTTGATTTGAATCCTATTTCTGCCAGTTTCAGACAAGATTTTCTTAATGTCAACTTCACATTTAATATTTGAGTTTGTTTAAAAAGTTTCTTGTTATTGGTAAAACACGAAACATCTTTCCCAAGAAAATGTATAAATTTGAACAACCCCAAGTTCTTTGACAATAACGCGTGTTGCTTGCTATGCACTCAAAGCTCCACAGAAGCAAAATGGTACTCGTGGTGAGATTATGTCCCTAACTGTTCTTTCGAAGTCAAGAATAAATATGTTTAGTAAAATTATTTGTTTTGGCAACATGGACAAAAAGTGCAGTTTCCCAGGTTGCACCAGATATTTCATTTTTTTATTTAATGTGATTTACTAAATTGGATAGCACTGGTCAGATAGTAGTAGTGCTGTAACTAGTAATGAGAGTTATAGGAAAAATGTATAGAATCCACTATCCAATCAAAAATATCCAACTCTAAAACAAGGAGTTACTGTAGCATAACATGGCATATCACCTTACAGAAATTACAGAAGTTTAGGAGGCCACGCAGTCTGTTGATTTTTATCTGTGGGCCCTTTACAAATGAAGGTAGAGCTTTCCATTGTTTTTACTAGTGCACCTAAAAAATTATAGCTCACAAATATCAGGACACTATTAACTCAGGTTATTAGTGTTTCCTAAGATCAGTCAAAACAAAGGCATTTACAGTGCATGTCCAACAATGTCCAGCTTCTGAAAAGTATGTCCATTAATGCACTCAATACTTGGTTGGGACTCATTTACCCCAAGTTACAACATCAACGGAGTGTGGCATGGAGGTGATCAGTTTGTTGCACTGCTGATGTGCTTTTGAAGCCCAGGTTGCTTTGATAGCAGCCTTCAGGTCATCTGTATTGTTGGGTTGAGCGTTTCTCATCTTCCTCTGGGCAGTACAGTTAAAATGGGTTTCGGGTAATGTGAATTGTTTGGCAAACTTTTTGGTAGTAATTTTGGCACTGTGGGCAGATGCTCAGTCCTGTTGGAAAAGGAAATTGGGATCTCCATAAGGCATTTCAGCAGTTGGATTGAAGCTGGGTGCTATGAAAACTCTTGGTAGATGGCTGCATTGACTTTGGACTTAAAAAAAAACCCCACAGTGGGCAAACTACCATCAACACCAGCAGATAACATGGTACCCCAAACCATCACAGACTTTAGAAACTTTACACTGAACTTCAAACACCTTGGAGACATTTCTGGCATTGTTTCTGGTTCAGGAGTGGCTTGTTATTAGAAATGCGATAGTTGTAGCCACTTTCCTGAAGCTGTCCATGTGTGTTAACTCTTGATGCACTGACACCAGTCTTGGAAAGCTCTCCCAAGTTTTTTAATTGACGTTTCTTGAGAATCCTCTCAAGGCTGTGGTTATTCCTATTGCTTGTGTACCTTTTCCTACCGCAATGTTCCCTTTCAGTCAACTTTCCATCAATATGCTTCAGCTCTGTGAATAGCCAGCTTTTTTATCAATGACCTTCTGTGGCTTACCCTCCTTGCAGAGGGTGTCGATGATCATCATCTGGACAACTGTCAAGTCAGCAGTCTTCCCCATGATTGTGGTTGCGTGTGCTGAATGAGACTGAGGTATTTATACAATTTGAATAGTAATTCACTCAAACTGAAAATGAAATAGTCTAACAATTTGAGATACTTGATTTCTGAATTTCATGACCTGTAAGCCATAATCATAAATATCAAAATAAAAAAGGTTTGAAATATATTACTTTACATGAAAAAATATAGAATATATGAAAGTTTTAAGTTAAAAAATATATATACATTTTTAGGTGTACTAGTATACATGAGTCAGTTCAGTAATATTCATATAATTTAGAATAACTGGGACATATATAATTACAGTAAGCCGGAAGATCTAAATTTTTTATGTATGTTCAGCTTTTTTGTTTTTAGCTTTTTTTTTCAAGCAGGATACACTGTGGTCGCTGTGAGTTGATTCAGTTTGCTTTTGCAGATAGTTGAGTAACAGCCAATTTCTTTTCCCCATGAAAAAAGTTTAAACTTAGGTCAAATCACTCTTGATGATTAAAAGGGGTGTTTGAATGCAACAGGACAAATTCTGTATGAAACTGTTTGGTATTAGTTGTAGAGTATCATCTCTGCTCTCACCAACCTTATACAGTGTCCACCAGATAGATGACTAAAACAGCACAGTCAAGCAGGGTGAGAAAAATAAGAGTGCATGATATGAGAGCAGGTTACAGCCTCCCTGTGTTGTGAGGATATTATATCACATGACACTCACAGTATATGGCCTTTTATATCATTATAATGGTATTAGAGATAATAGTCAGTAGGAGTACAACCCACAATGTGGTGTTAACCTGATTATTATGCAACAGGGGAGGAAATGGATGATCTCAAGAAGAAGGGCTAGTTTTTAAATGATGCAGAAGGCACAGAGTATGAGATGGGGAAAGGGGAAAAAAGGAAGGAAGGAAATAGGAAATCAATGAAAGTAAAGGATGGGAAACTAAAAGGGCAGTAAAGAATGAAAGAGGCAGAAGGCAGGTAAGATATTGGCCCTAGACTTCTTGCTTTGTCATTGGAAATCAGAGCCATGGGCAGGACACTGTTTGATTTTGCGTTCTTGTTTTAATCTGTCAGTCAACATGTTCACAGAGACACACACTCACACACATACTCAGAGAGATAGCCTCCGGTCTGTCACTGAGTATTGGCAGGGAGCTGAGAGGTTATCATGCGTCGTCAGGTGCCGGACTGACTCTTGGTAGCAGGTTTGTCATTTGTAATTAGAGAGAAAATGAGAGTTGGCTTGTTTTTTCTCGCCTCTCTCTCCTCTGTTCTCTGGCTGACGGCTGTCTCTGGGTATCGACAGACAAGTGATGGGACAAACACACACACACACACACAAATACATGCACTGACACGCATTTGATGGGCCAAGTTTGATTCCATTAAGTGGAGTTTGTCAGTTAGTCAGTGATGTGTTGGGGTGAATGCTGATGGCCCGACAGTGAATCCCACACAGCTAAACAGGATATGAAGCAGCCTGTTCAGAGACTCACAACATTGAGGGTGACTGAGCAGTGGCAGGCCTAACTATGACTATTTTATGTCAGTCACATACACACACACACAGACTCACACACAGCCTATCTGGTGTTGTATGGCTATGTGGTCACGGTCCATGCAGCTCTGAGTTCTGGTCACGGTTAAAAAGGCTTCCTTCTGGAGAGGAGGGGGAGTGGAGTCTTAAGATGGGGTAGGATGTGGGGTGGAGGAGGGAAAAAGAGGAGTGGGAGATAATAGAAGAGGGCTAACAGTGGGGGTGGGATGGACCAAAGAAGGAGTGAAAAGGGGAAGATAGAGGCTGAAGGTGGGTTTTCTGAGTTTGAAAGCCTGCGTGCCTCCATTCCCGTGCTATTGATGTATTCTAATGCTAAGTGTGTAATGCTGGGCCTTGACTGGTCTCTGGGAGAGACGAGCCTTTGATAGGCACAACCAAGCTCTGGGACAGATCCCTTGCGTGCCATTCATATGTATATCTGTGTGTGTGTGTGTGTGTGTGTGTGTGTGTGTGTGTGTATAAGTGCACATGTACAAACAGTTTTTTTTAACATTTTTTTTTTTTTTTTGCTATTTAAGTAACTGTTTTTAGGCATTTGTGCCTGTGGTAGTTTGGTCTAATTTCCATATCAATGTGAGCATGTTTTAGGCATCACACACCCTAATCCCAAATTAGCCTTAGGACCATGCTGGTGGATGCTTTTATGATCTGCGTGTGCACATTTGAATTTTGCATGGAGGGAACATTTGAACATGCATGGTTTGGTGTGTGGCTGTAGTGTAACGGACCACATCTGATCATGTAATTGGCCATATGTAGATGAGGGCAAAGTGCAGAATCTCAAAGCCGAGCAGATCTCACCAGCCCTTCCAGGAGGTAGGTGTGTGTGTGTGTGTGTGTGTTTGCAGCATGGTGCTTGTGTGCCCCTATAAGTGATTTGTGTGTGAAGAGATGTGTTTTTGTGTGGATTGCTTTGTTTGCCATGTGTTCCGGTCTCCGGCTGATTATAGCATGAAATTCCACGAATTGTATAGCAGTGGGGAGTTTCACATGTGGACAGACACACGTGTGTGTGTGCGCGCACACACACACACACACACACACACACACACACACACACACACACACATACTCTCCCCTGGTCCTAATCTCTCTCTGAGCCCTAAAGAGTCTCTCCCATCAGTGACCCGTCTTTCACATGAGCCCTTTGTTTTGTTTCTGTCCTGTTTCCTACTTGGATTTGTTCTTCTACTTCAACCTTTTCTCCTGCTTGTTCATCTCACTTCACCTCCTCTCACCTGCTACTTCACGGGATGCTGTGTGCACGCCCCCGTGCATGTAAGCATATATGTGTTTTTTTGCTAGAGATGGGGGAGGGGTGTGTCAAAGGGTGTTCGCCTTTATGCTTTCATTGCCTTTCTTCCTGCTCAAGAATATGATGGATGTTTCAAAACAGAGCGAAACCTGAATATCAGTGCCAGCCACACTGTGTTCACCTCGTGTGTGTGTGTGTGTGTGTGTGCATGTGCGTGCGCCTGTGAGTAGAGGCACTGGAGGTTATTTGATCTCATTGTGTTGTTGGAGAGGAGGCTGCTCCCATGCTTTATGACCGGCGCTGTAGGGAGATATTCAGGTTCACCTGCCTCTCCTCAACAATCCATCATCCCTCTCTCAGCAGACAAACGCACTCCACTCATCTTATTACTTCCTCTCACACTCTCAGAAACATTTAAGACTTTCTCTCGCTAGCTTGCACTTACATGTGCTGTAATGTATGCATTACATTATTCTCAGTCTCTCTCCAGGTTGTTGGTAAAACTTGATGAAAATGAGTAAAACTGTCTGCTTGCTCTCACGGTGAATGACCGAGTATGTGCACGTGCTGTATTTTGATGATGTTTCTGGAAGTGATTATAAGTTGTTGCGGTGTGAAAGCAAATGCAGCTCCTTCGTTAAGATGTTAAGTGTGTGGTAAACTGAATAGGGACGACGACTCAGCTAATGACTGTTTCTGCACACTTCATCAGATTGCTCGCCTGCAATATTGCCTCATATCACTCTCTGGCACCATTGGCGCTTAATAGTGTGTGCACGTTTGATAGTGTTTGCGTATGAGTGTGTGTGTCTGATTACAACGTATATTGCTTTGTAGAGCCATTACATTTTAATAGGCATAGTAGAATGCGCTGTGCGTTAATGCTCCGGCAACATGAAGTAATGACACAATAAAACAATTAAATATGGTGGAGGAGAATTACTTTTTGAACAAGCCGCACCTAGAAGCAATTTGGACTGAGACGAAATAAACAAAAAGTACAGATCAGGCTTATTAAGAGGAGAGGATGAGCTCTCGATCTACTTTTCTCCTCAGTCACTTGGAACTGTCAATTTACTGACTGTAAATCTGCTGATTCATAGGCTGATGAATCAAAAAGAAATTCTGCTAAAAGAGAGGTGATTTGTGAGTAATTATGTGGCCATTAGAGGTTTCCAGCTTAGAGCTATTGCCATTATCAGACTCTTGTTATTTTTTAGCAGTAGTCTGTTAGAAAATTAGGAACAATGTCCACAATCACGCAGAGCCCATCGCAACAAAATCCGTTTCATGTTTATGTATTGTTTTTTTCCTAATGAAATGTCCAAAATTTGAATATATTCAATTTATAGTGATAGAAAATTGAAGAAAGCAAATGCAAGAAGCAAATGTTTTGCAAATGTTCGCTTGATAAATGAGTTAAATAATGATTTGATATGTAAATTGTGAGCAGTTTTTATTCATTCAGTACAAGCCACATATTTTCAGTGGTAAAAATTAATTGCAACACTTCAGCAGCTGCTGCATAATGTTGTAAGATATACCCATAAAATAGCTGTTGTCATCCTTCCCTTTGAAGCTTACAAGTTTGCCTTTTTTCTGCATGGGTTTCCTTTGGGTGCTCTGGTTTCCTTCAGCCGTACAAAATCAGGTATGTTGTATAAACTGGTACCTTAACCTGTCCAGGGTCTGCCCAGTTTTTTTTTCTCAATTCATGGATGACTTGAATGCTAATTGTTTTAATTTATAGTTTCAGATATTTAGTGTGACCATCGAGCGATTGCTTATCATTTCTGCAAAATCAGGAATGTTATGGAATCATCAGTGCCACCAAATTGTTCGTGAAATTGTACGTGCTAACATAGACACCATGTCATGTCTGTCGCCATTGCTTTCTACTGGTGCCTCCGCTGAAATTGGTATTAAAAAAAGCACATTTTTAGGCATATTGCTGCGACTATTTGTCTGATCGGCATGAAATAAAAAAAAAGAAAATTAATTGTGAGATCATATACTTTCATGGTGACACCATGCCACTGCCACCGTCACCACAAATACTTTTATATGAACGTGATAATGCAAAAATTATGTCACGCAGGATTTTGAATTTTAGCTCAGTGATAGACATCCATGAGTTTCAAGATTCAAGATTCAAGAGCTTTATTGTCATTCCAACCACATATAGCTGACGCAGAACATAGTGAAATGAGATAGCGTTTCTCCGGGACCTGGTGCAACATATAAACATATAGACATAAGACATAAAGGTATCAATACGAAGAACAGAGCTAGGGCTAGGTTTTTTTTCCAGTTTAAAATTTAAAAATTAAAAGTTTAAAAATAAATAAAGTGCAACATGTGCAACGTAGTGCAATAGTTGCAAACAATGCAAAGAACAGATGAACATAGTGCAAAAATTCAAAATTGTGCAAAACAGTACACAAGAAGGCACAATGAAAAGACAACACAAGAACAAGACACTAGCGCCGAAAGAAAAGAAGTGAGATGCAGTAGCAGCGGTTGAGGTAGTGCAAATTGTGTGTGTGTTTGTGAGTGAGTGAGG
>VUQH01037962.1:0-16638 GCA_015106775.1 Etroplus canarensis | reverse complement strand
TAATTTTAAAGTTCTTTTATAGCACTTGGTCATCTTAAGCTGTGTTTAAATGTGGTGTATAAATGAACCTTGCACTTACTACAATGATGGTAATAATTTAATGAATAAGCTTCAAGTGAATTTGAGAGAGAGAGAGAGAGAGAGAGAGAGAGAGTGTGTGTGTGTGTCAGTGTGAGAGTTTGTGAGTGTGTGTGTCTGCAAAAGTGTGTGCGTCTGCGAGTGTGTGCGTCTGCAGTGTAGTGTAGAGAACAAGTTCTGACATTCAAACAAATCCTGTTAAATTTTCTGATTTGTATTGTTCTTTATTTTTTTATAAATTATTTATTGTTCTGGCAGCTCAGGTGGCACTTTATTTAAAAAAAAAAAAGTCTATATATTTGGCAGATGTAAAGCATATATGTGTATGTTTTTTGTGTTAGTCCATTTTTATTTTATTTTATTATTATTATAACAGCTCAAGGAGCAACATGTTTGTGTACTTTCTAAAGATTTTAGTTCTGTTTTGAATAATGGGTTGGAACTGAATGCTTTTCTTGTTTTTTATCCGATTCATCGATTAATCGAAAAAAATAATCGACAGATTAATCGATTATTAAAATAATCGTTAGTTGCAGCCCTAGATTAAAGTTGAGACATACTTTTGGATGAGTAGCAATTCTTGAGGGTGTAAGCTGAACCAGCCAAAATAAACACTACAGTGTTGGGTACTAGATTTGGATTTGAACGCAAAACTCATTTTCTCTGAGAAATCATATTTAGTGAACATTGCACTGATATGGAAAACAATGCAAACTTTAAAAGGACAGAAACCAGAAGTATGACTGATATTCCAGTGAGCCAATATTATCAGTCAATATGGACAGATTGATACATACAGACTGCAACACAACATAATGCACAAAAAATGCATGTGGTACTTTAGAAATAGTGCCATTACACAGTAGCAGAGTGCCTTTAATGTTTAAATTGCAATACTCTTAGCATTGTCTGCAGCACATGCAGCAGAGAAGCATCACACTGGAGCAGACCCAGACACTATAGTCACCCAGAGCTCTGTCTGGGTGCTGTCAGAGGACAGAGAAGATAAACACACATGGGATTTTTTTTGGTTCCTCTTGGATTAGACCTGCTGGGAGATTTAAGTGTGGTGATGCTGCAGCCTCTAAGAAAAGACAGTGAAATCCAGGAAGAATGAGAACAAGAGAGGAGAAAAATAAAGGCAGAGGCAGAGAAAATTGATAGAACTGGAAAAGACCATGAATAGGAGCATGTAGAACAGAGAGAATGTCTAAAAGGGGGAAAGTGGTAAACTACAGGAGAAGTATAAAGTGGTGCAAGTGAACAGGGGAATTGGATAAACAACGCCAGATATTGAGCTGGCCCCTTAGGCAAACAGACTTCACCAGAAGCAGCAACTCATTTTCTCTCCAGCTCTCCCTCACTGAGCCACTGGCCGCTGGCCTGACTATTGCCTCCTCAATACACCTGGCAGCAGCTGTGTCTGTGTCTATGCACTTGTGTTTTGCCAGTTAACTTACAGCCAGTGCTCATTGCTGGAGGGGGGTGAGCTCTCTTCCAACATGCCTTGGCCACTTAGACTGTATGCACATAATAACAGTGCACATAAACACAGGCGAATACAATCATCCTGCCAAGAAGCATAATAACAAAGTGCCAGGCTCCATTCGATTCTCATTATCAGAACAATTCAGTAATAAACAACACCAATCCCCTCTCTTAACTTCTCTCTCCTGGCACTTTCCTTCTCATTTTTCTTTAATTAAAATCAAGTGTACAATGATGAACAACACATTATAGTAAATTATAGTCTGAAAATATTATTAAAGAATATCATATTTATACATTATTCAAATATAGCTTGAAAAAGCATTGGTCAGCATGCACAACCTCCTCTGTTTCCCACTGGGACTGAGGGTGCCTGAGCAGACCAGGTTTTCACATGAATGGCTCTGTCTTGCCTGTACAAACTATATCTGCCTGTTCATAAACTCTCCTGTGGTGTTGGTCTCATACTAACCCATTATTACATTTTTTTTCTGCCCCCACCTTCCATCTCTTTTTGTACACCCACCCCCACCAGTATCCATTCCCCATTTTTCTTCCCTCTTACACCATGCTGGTGGGTCATTAACGCACGATTGTGTGTTACTCTCCTGAGAAAGGCAGAGGGGTGGGGGACTGGCAGAAGCCCTACCTCATTAACACTAGCTAGCAGTGACGCATGCACATTAGCATGTGCACACACAGACATGCATTGATTTGCACATGGCACACACACACACACACACACAAGCACGCTTACAGAAATCATCTCAGTTTGGTTCCAGGTATGTCTGTCCTAGAAGTTTATGCATAGGGGCAAATGCATCTGTGTCGTGCCTTTCCTTCTTGAAGTGTCCATGACTACATCCATGCAGATAAGAAAGGAATCAGGAAGAGAATAAGAAATGAGGGATAGGAAACAGACATAAGGATGAAGGTGAAATAGCAGGTATGGGGAATTTGCTGAGATAGCTCTGAGTAGCAATTTACACCTCTCTCATCTGATAACCATCAAATAAGATGAACAGGGGAATAGACAGAGTGAAGGGAGACAGAGGATTGACAAAAGACAGTGTGCTAATTAGTGCTGGCAGAGCTAATTTTCACAATATATTCCATTTCAAAATTTAGAGTTTTTGTTTAGTAGTGCAATCAGATTATAAGAATTGTAGGGCATTTTCTTCCCACAAAAAGAGCTGACATAAATTTGTCTCGCTCCAGACCCTTGAAAATGTCTGCTTGACCAACTTGACTGATATTTCTGGCATTGTGACAATAAACACAATTGAGGTTAGCTAATCTACACCATGGGGGAATAAATGTAATTTTCAAGCTGTTGTCAAGCAGTCAAGCTCTCTGAGCAGTGACAGAGATAGTTTAGAGAGCCAGTTTTTTGAGACCTCAAAAGGCATAGTAACTGAACATCAAATAGAGGAACAAAAGCAACTGTTTTTCCTTCACTCTGCCCCACTACTAAAAACCCAGCAAAAACAGTATGTGGGCACTGCTAGCTATCAACGTTGACCTAAAATGATTTTATCAGGCAGATTAGTGGGTCTCTAGGGATTATTTAAGGGAATTTGAATCACCTACCCCATGGAAATCAGTTACTGTGGAGCAAATGTGAGACTGAGGATGGAAACAAAGTGGAACCAATTGACAATTCTGTTGGACATCAGAATAGATGTTAAAATTAATAATAAAAAATAAAAATTTTCTAATCATAAAATTATTTGAAGTGAGAAAAATGCATTTTTACCAAGTTTCAGAGAACCCCTAAACTAATCTGCTATAAAAACCATCTGTACTCTGATTCTAACTAAGCAAGCCTCGGGCTTTAACCCAAAAAGCAGCTTCTTGAACAGCTTTAAGAATTAGATATCGTCTCAAATAAAAAGTCCAGACACAGCATTGGTTTAGTTTACACAAGCTTACAGCAGTTTCCTTACACTTACACTACTTGTCTTTTTCTTTTACTTTTAGATTTTGGTGTGAGGTGTGGATGTAACCTAGAAATGTGTGCATAACAATTAAATAAAAGTACAGAACACTGCATTTATTAATTGTGCTTTCTTTTTAAATATTTTTCAGGATTTTTTTTGTCTTTACAGACACATGCTTTTTACTTTACTGTAATTTATCACTTATTGCTTGATGAAAATATAATGTACCAGTTACTTTATTTGGCATACCTCTTCAAGTGATCGTTGATATAATTAACTAATCAACCAATCACATGACAGCAACTCAATGCATTTAGGTACGTAGACATGGTCAAAACAACCCACTCAAGTTCAAACCAAGCATTAGAATGGGGAAGAAAGGTGTTTTACGTCACTTTCAATGCGCTCCATAGTTAGGCTGGTCTGACCATTTCAAAAAACTGCTAATCTACAGGGATTTTCCCACACATCTCTAGGGTTTAAAAAGAATGGTCCACAAAACAGAAAATTTCCAATGAGTCACAGTTCTCTTGGTGAAAATACCTTGTTGATGATATAGGTCAGAAAAGAATGGCCAGACTTCTTCAAACTGATTGGAAGGCAATAGTAACTCAAATAACTACTCATTACAACCCAGGTAAGAGCATCTTTGAATGCACAACACCAGGTGCCACTCCTGTCAGCTAAGAACAGGAAACTGAGGCTAGTTGCCTAGTCTGATGAATCTTAATTTATTTCTGTTGCAACATTTGGATGGTAGGGTCAGAATTTGGCATAAACAACATGAAAGCATGGATTCAGCCTACCTTCTCTCAATATATCCGGCTGCTGCTGGTGTAACAATGTGGAGTACGTTTTCTTGGCACACTTTGGGCCCCTTAGCACCAACTGAACACTGTTTAATTGCCACAGCCTACCATAGTGCTGTTGCTGACCATGTCCATCCCTTTATGGCCACAGTGTATCCATCTTCTGATGGCTGCTTCCAGCAGGATAGTGCACCATGTCATGAAGTTCAAATCATCTCAATTCATTTCTTGAACATGATAGTGAGGTCAGTGTACTCAAATGGCTTCCATAGTCACCAGATCTCAATCCAATAGAGCAACTTTAGGATGTGGTGGAATGGAACATTTGCATCTTGGATGAGTAGCTGAAAAATGCATAGCAACTGCATGATGCTACTGCGTCAGTATGGTCCAAAATCTCTGCAGAAGGTTTCCAGCACATCACAAAAAATAAGGCAGTTCTAAAGGCAAAGGGGTCCAACCTGGTACTAAAGTGGTGTATCAAATGAAGTGCCTAGTGAGTGTATATTACTAATTGACACTTAGTGCAAATCTTCTTCTTCTTTCCAGCTCTTCTCCTTCAGTCATGTATCATGCTCCTTTTTCTGAACAACATATGTGCTTATGCACTCCAGTAAAGCAGACATGACCTACAATGAGGGTAATCTTTTCAAAGAATAACTAGGTATAAATAAGGATGATTTTTTTAGCAGTTACGTTATTTCAGAGTCAATCTGTTGATTCTTCTCGCATAACTATTTGTAGGCACAGTATTTTAGGTCTCATGAATACTTTACTCACCAATACCATTTCCCACATATCTGAAATGAAACAGCTACTTATGCACTCAAACAACCTTTCAGGTGTTTGAGCGCCTGGGTAGCCAGTGTGTTATATTATTAGTGATGTGTGGCTGTCCCGAGAGTTATTGGTGCCATAATATTTGCATCTGGGAAAACATCTGCAAATGTGTGTGTTAATTAGTTAAACAAACATGCCACACAGAAATGAGCACACACAAAAACGAAAGTCTTGGGTCCAGGTGGTGCATAATATTCAGAATAAATTCAGAATCACGCCCCATCTCTTTAAGCACCTTGTTGAGATGAGGCATAGACAGTGTAAATAGGTGCTAGCTGACTGAGATGTCTGTTTACTCGGTCTATTTCTTGACTGTAGTGAGACAGCAGGGCAAAGAGAGCCAGAAACAAATGGATAGACAGAAATATAGACAGCGTTACAGTGAGACCCGCATGAAGAGGCACGGTAGAAAAAAATGAAGTTTTTTTTTTTTACAGCAAAGGAAATAGCATAGAGAAGTGCCGACATGCTGAAAGAAGACACTAATGAATGTACTCCCTGTTCTTTTAAAAAAAAAACATAAAAATGCTCATATGAATTTTGATGTTTTTGTTCCAGTTTCTCATATCTCCAACCTAACATCTAATTTCCTAATTTAGTTTTCTGATTTCCTTATTTCTTGGATTACTTCTTATTGTTCTCTGTCAAGAGAACATCTTTAATGCCTTCATATCTACTATAGTAGATTGGACTATATGCAGGAGCTGTGGTGTAATGTGCCAGGCTCATGATCGAGAGCTCATGTGTTCGAATCCCGGTCAGACTCCCACCGTGTCAAGACCCTTAGGCAAGGTCCCAACCGTGAGTGTGCTTCTGTCCACCCTGCAGTAAAAAAAGGGTACCAGTAAAATATTGGGAAGGTAACCATGCGATGGACTAGCCTCCCATCCAGGAGGAGTCTAACTCCTAAGTCGCTTCACACTACAGAAACCGAGGATAAGCTCCGACCCGATGAGCCTTGTAGGCTTGGGTGTAAAAGCCCAACGGACTTGACCTTAGATTGGACTATGAGGTTGATTAATCTGTAAATAGGCTAACTGAAATGAAAGTAGTAATTCAAGAGTAATTTGGACTGGATAATGCAGAGATGAGGGCCTTCATTAATAATAATAATTGTGGCAAAATTGTGCAAACAAATATTTGTTGATGGTTATGATTGTTAACCTTCAAAGCATATTAAAAAGTCATTACCACTCAGAGTGGTGAGGACGTTTTTGTCAGGTGAAGTGACAACTGACTCAGGTGAACGTTTTTGTCAAATTCCTCAAGACAACAACTACTGGAAGCATTATATGTCAACAAAGAATGATGCTTAAACAAACATTAAATAGTTGAACTGTCAGCATTCAGCTTCTGGCTGTGGAAACTTCTCCCTCCCATAATGATCTGAGTTCCTTTCCAGAAATACACAATGATTTCCTTCTTGGATAAGAAGCTGCATTTTTCCCTTTGCAATTAAAGAGACATGAGGAGAAGAAGAAAAGCAACCAGGATACAGAAACTGTGACAATTCCAGGAAAATTAATGGGTGTTTGATCTAAAAAAAGACATAAACAGAGGAAGAGAGACGCTTCAAAGGAAACTCTTTTAGAATACATATTGTACTCCTTAAGTTATCATGGCCAGAGAAGGTTTATTGGTCTTACTGTGGAGGCTGTGATCACTGCACTCTACAGCCAAAAGAAGAGCCTGGAGACTTTTGAAAGAAATCTCAACTGGCTGCTTTTTCTTTTTCTCGTTTCACCTGCACAAATAATCTACAGACATCAGTGAAACAGTAAAGGGACATAAGTACTCAAAGGAATCAGTGATCATGCATGTAACTCCTCTTTTTGCAACAAGTCAAACACAACAATGAGGAAGTAGATTTTATCTACATTTATCTGTTTCATTAATGCTATTACCAACAAAAGCAATGCATTAATCATTGTTATTTCCTTTTTAAAAACTGATGTATACTGTTATTTATTCCACACAGAAACTAATTCCTTTCTCTATTCATTACATTACTTTTAAATTATTCTGCAAAATGGACTGAGCCGCACTGTCACATTATTACCAGTTAACAATACAAACCTGAGACATATATGGGTACAGAAAAAAAGCCACTGAACTGATCACTGTCCTAATGGGGACACTTACAAGATGCATCTCTGAGTTATTAGGTAAAACAAAGTGGGTTAAAACCAGCCCAAAGAGTACTTCACAGAAATATGCTGTAGACTCAGCGGTTCTACTGTAGAATAAGGTACAAGTAGCTACAAGCCTGACTGTTCGTCACTGCTTTCATTACAATTTAAAATCAGTTTTGGATGTTTGGATGTGGTTAAATACAATCAGCTTTACCATCACTCTGAGTTTGGGACTACCGGTTTGTGCTGGCATGTTGTCTTTGCAAACAGTTGGAAAGAGTTGATGTCATGGTAATAACACCAGATTGTCATTGTCCTTTTGTGCAATAAAAATATATACATCTCTGCTCCTCAAAAGTTGTAGGCCACTCTGCTACTTCTCCTCTCTTCCATACAGCTGACTGTAGTGGAAATAGATAGGAGAAGGGCACATCTGGATTGTTCTATCTGCTTACCATGCAGATAATTGAATAAGTTATGCAACACCAATTAACAACATAACTTTTTGTTTAGAAATTTTAATGTAATTATTCAATTTAGTACACTAGTATGTTGCATCACAGAAAATTGTAATGTGATTATATTTCCGTGTTAATTTGGAACTTTACACCCAACACTGCGGGTGACGCCTACAAGCATGTCCATGAAACAGTTTTTGCCTTCTGTCAACGCAGCAGCAGAAGTGGTTGCTTCTGTATTTTATTTTTTCTATTTATTCCATTACAACAACACTGCTAATGTTCAGCACTTCACATGAAGTGTAGCTGTGAATTGTAGCATGAAAGACTGCCAGGGAATAGCCCATTAAGACTATGGCCCTCAATCCAGTCCTCAAAATTTTCATTTTAATCATTTTTTCAAAAAAATATTTTACACCTGAGAGTCGTTGTGAATGAAATTTAAATCCTACTACATGAAAAACCCCACAACCACTTTCAGAATGAAACTGCTACTCTGGTCTGAAATGTAATGACTGAGGGTGCTGATTCTGATACTTGCAGTATTGTTGAGGTTTAACCTTTCTTCAGCTAATTTATTTGTAGGCTAAACTTTTATTTCTTTTTTAAGAAAATACTTATGATAAAGTGCACACACGTGCATACACTCACTCACACACACACACACACACACACACACACACCTAAACACACACATACACACACACACACACACACACACACACACACAAGCAATTACTGCTCCAGCTAACTACTCTGCTGATTTCCCATCTGATTTCAACTTATACACCTGGTCTGTTCAATTTATCTTCACTCTCCTTCATCACTAATATTTTTGCTACTGTTATTCTTCAGTCATTGTTCAGTCTCCCAGTCTCAACCTTCTTGGTATCAAACTACATTATCATTAATTTCTTTCTTTGCATGTTTATTTATTTTGAGGATGAGGCATATGTTTTTCTTGCACAATACTAATTAAAAACTCATAAAATTTTTATTTACAATTGGAACCATAATAAAATTTGATACATTTTAACGTTCTTAATTGCATAGCATGCATTGGTATTTTCATGGTTAATTTTGCGCCTATGGTCCTGCCGATGTGATGACTAAAGACTGCAAATTCATATCTGCCTGATAAAACAGTTTAACAGTTCAGTGACTATCACCTTTAATTCCATCTTAGTGTCTTTCGAGAACTTACATTCAAGTAAAGACCAAAATAATGACAACAAAAGACGCTTAAGTAATTCTACCCCTGGGATTAATAAAGGATTCTGATTTGTATTCTTACAGTAATTAGACCGTTGGAAAAGACAAAATCAAGCTCCTTGCAATAGAGAACTGAAAAAGACTGACATATTACCTTATTGATTAAAATTGATATTTCAATTTATATCATCAGCAGGGCAAAGCAAGGGCAACTTTTTTAACCTAATAATTGATTTCTGAGACCCCCAATGACCCCTTAGTTACAATTTTGACTGCTTTGCCTGATATTAATGTGGTGTGGTGTTGGGTTTCCTGCAATCTAAAATTGTAGGCTACAAAAATTTGCATTCACTGCTCGTCTTGAAGAGTGAAAGAATTCAGTTACCCTACGGGGAACTATAAATGACTGCACTGTAGTTCTGTCTTGACTGGGTCCAGGTGCAGGGCAGGAGAGGTCAGAACAAAGTATTGATGAGATGGCAGAAAGCACAGAAATTGCTGATGTTGCCTCTGGAAGGGAAACAGATAACATTGACAGGGGAGTGCTAGTTCCTTCGGTCGATTATTAAAATGAAGAAAGCTGAATGTGTATGCAGTTCTTTCCAATGATGGTCAGACTATCTGGCTATCCATTTATATCTCAATCTCTCCATCTATCTACTGTTTATCTAGTAAGTATAGTATGTATTTATGTATCGTCTTACTCAACTTAACTGTATGAGTACTGTCCTGCGTCAGTGCGGGAATAAATAGACTATCACTATGCCAGAACTGAAGCATGCTGCAACTGCAATGTGTGTGTGTGTGCGTGCGTGTGTGTGCGTATGATCGTGTGCCCGTGTGCACACTGGTAGGCTCCTGCTGTGCTGATTTCAGCAGGAACAGATGGTCCTGCCAGGCCTCTAGTGTGAATGTGCGCACTGTATGTGTATGTGTGTGTGTCCTGTTGGTTTTCTCCTGTGTTTTTCCACAAATAATCTGCCACACACTTTCACTTCCTGCCTATTTTACATACCACTATACACATACAAAGAGCCACTGACACTGATTGTTGCACTGTAAGTGATATCTTAGTGGTCTTTGGCCTACTTGTCTCTTTCATTGACACTTAGCAGCTTAATCCTTCTTGAAAGGATATTTACTGCTAAGCTCATGTTTGCCAACACACAAAGCTGTCGCACTCCCCCATCCCTTTTAGTGTGTGCATGCGCGTCCGTGCAGGTTTGTGCACGTGTGACCGGTTATAACCACACATCGCACGTGCTCAATAGGTTAAAAAACTATTGTGAGTTACTACTGTGCCCAATAAAGAGCACAGGCATTACCAACGAATAGCTAATTATAAAAATATCAACTTAAAGATTCTGAAACAAGGCTACATGTGCTACATGTGCAATCTCTATGTGCCATCAGTTACATGAACACTAAAATTCTTAAGGCTATAAGGATGAATTGACAAGTAAATTAGTCTATATGGAGCAACTAATCATCAATCAATAATGAACAACTGCAAATCCAATATTTTAGAATCCTAAAGGATGCTATTACATATACGTCAACAGTTGTTTATCAGTATTCACCTGGAACTAGGCTGACCATGATTGGGGTGAGGTCAAAGCCAAAAAATGGGTCACAGAAAGATCAAGGGCCAGATCTGCAAAGCAGGGCAAATTGGCATGACGCTGCATTTGCAAACATACACTGATGAGAGTGAAAAGTTATGCTGATGATCTACTAACAGTGCGCACTAATTTAGAGACACAGACAGTTCATTTTAATAATAACCAATGCAATCCACCAAGAAAACTGCAAATTAGTGCGTCAAAAACAAGAGAGCAAGAAATCCACTAGCCATAATAATCCAATGCAAGTGCAGGTTTTGCGTATATGTTTCTCTCTGAAAACAGCAGGGTATTTTACATCAATGTGGAGCAACTGAAGGATAATTGATGTGTTTTTGACATAAGGGTGAACTCTTCTGTTATAAAATTGATGGGGAATGTGTGGAATCTTGAGACAATTGTTCACTACATAAGGAGCAATGCATTTATCTGCCTTATTACAGTCCTAAAAATTCAAATCTGTGTGTTACGACCGATCTGTGTGACATGCAGAAGAACATAAAACATTATCAATTGTCAGATCCTGACCCACCCACATTGTTTCCTGCATGCCATATGAGGCTGCAGGTATTTTATAAAGTCACTAAAACATTTGTAAGATTCAGATATGATCTAATTGCATTTTGACATTTCAATATGGCAACCAATCCAACACTAGAGATGTGTTTAAAAAACAATTTTACAAAAGCAAAATCCATGAAGGAAATTTTGTGAGATGCAGACGGTCTTTTGTGCTCAGCAGTGTCTTTCTGTGTAGAAATGTGACTAGAAACCTGAAACGGTGCAAACCCACTGTAAAATGTTATTTGCTGTCTATAATAACCAATAAAAGATGCCTCCTTCTATGTGTCTTGCATTGTGATTCTTCCTTTCCCTCCAACACCCCAGTTTAAGTTCAGTTAAGTGGATTTCTACTATTTCATCAAAACACCAGTATTATTTAGAACCAAAACTATACTAGGCTAGACTCTTTAGTATAGCCCAACAGAAGCTTTTTCACACTCAAGCACAGTTTTGCACTGGGCCCAAATATCCAGACTGATTTGTGCAGAATTGAGGTTGGAAGGTGTTTTCAATGTAATGTTGTTAAAACCCTCCCTATTATGAAATGCATACTGCAGTTGTGAACTCATTAGAACAGCTAGTTTTATCCAGATGTGAAGTAATTCCCTAATAGGCTTCTATTGTATGATACACTACGCAGTCTAGAAGGCGCAAGCACGCATGCACATGCATGCGCGCACACACGCACACCACCATTCAGTGGTAACATGTCCACTCTCTCTCTATTGGTTCATTTTTATTAATAAAAATCAGTAGTGCAGTAGGTGGAGACAGACTTTAAGAACTGAATTTCACAGAAATGATTCAGAATGACATACACAATAATAATCTAGAATTTTTGAGAATCAACATAAAACAACTTCAGTGACTTGAGAGAGTGTGTCCTGTCATTCTGTCTCTTGCTGTTTGACAGTGTTTTTCTAATTTTCACTCTCAAGCTGTTGCCTCTCTGTTCTCTGTTCAAACTGCAGAGAAATACCTTGAATGCAGACTGCTCTACCCATCAGACTTGCCAACCACTGTATTTTGACAGTAGAAAACATGTTTTTTCTATACTCATTGTTTCAAATAACACTTAAAGGCAAGAACAGCAATTACCCCTGACCCTGAAGTCAGCAAATATACTGTATACTGCTGTTGGCTATGTGCTTTACTCTACAGATAGACAAACAACATGTTTGAGTATGTCTGACAGTATTCTTAAAATGTGTACCCCATTGGAGAGTTCCATTTTAACTCCCTTCCCCCTTACTTGTTAATCTGTACTGCTTAGGAAGGAGCTGATCAGTGCCTCTATTCACTGCAGGTCAATTTGGGCAGTGTGCTCGATATGGCTGTCTCATTACACACTTCCTTCCTGTCTGTCTCTCTGACTTAGGGGAGAACACGGAGGGACTCAGAGGCAGAAAAGAAGGAACAGGAGGAGAAGGAGAGAGAGGAAAAGAAGGGTGGAATCTGATGGGGGGTAGAGTGGGCGTAGAAGGGAGGTCAGAAATAAGAGAATAAGAGAGGGAAAGGATAGAATAAACAGAAAAAAGGAGACAGAAAATGCTTACAGTGTGTGGGGAACAGAGGAACCTAAGAGGGTTAAAGATCACAAAGACAGAAATTAGGATGACAAAAAAAGGAGAGTTGATGAAGGAAACTGGACGAGAGGGCGTGACTAATTCAGAGAAGATGGAGCCATAAGGTAAGACATGAAAAAGGGGAAATAAGGAAGGAAAAGTGATGAAATAATAAAAGATTGAAGCAAAAATAAAGATAGTAACAATATGAATGGATAAAAGGAGAGAGGTGGGAACAGGAAGAAAGACATGGGATAAAGAAGATTAGGTTCTAACATTTTTTATTAATACTTAAATGTTATGAAGCCACAGGAACAGGACCAGTGATTAATAATTTAAAACAATTTATTATGAAATACGAAATTGTATTCCCTGCATTTTTAAATTTTCAGTTTATCTGCTGGCATCCATCTCACTTGAGGATATCACCATTTAAACCACAGATTAAGAGTTAAAAATAAAATTAAATTCCACTTATTTAAACATGAATTGTATCGCTGTAATAAATCAAGGAATCTACCCTCTACCCTTTCATGCATGTGTGTCAGGTTGTCAATTATTTTTTTTTAACAATTATTACCATGAAGGGCATCTGGTGTAAAACCTCTGCCAATGGGGACTAATACGCTGTAGCGACTGCTTGGGGAGAATACAAGGGAGCAACCGAAGGTTTATCCGAGCTACTCCAAATCTAATACATGCACTGCAGGAGACCCAAGTAAGCGCATCACTAGGTAACCTATTCTGATGAGTGGTACTCCACATTTTGGGAAGACTCACACTGAAGTCACAGTCAAGATAAACAGATGTCACAATTCATATGAAGTAGCAAACAGTTACCTTTGCTCATGCACTACTGCATGTTTTTCATTAATTTTCCCAAATAAATTTATTGAAAAATCATCAAAAAAAAGCAAGAATCATATTTCAGATGCCTGCAAAATGTAAGCAAATTGGGACAAAGTTATCAGGGGAAAATAATGTCTTAATTGTAGTGATTAAAATAGAGCAACATATGATTAACTCTTCTGTCTGCTCTGACAGGTGAAGGTGGTTATTTGTCCAAAGCTCTTTTTCTCTTTTTCTCAAGCAGACTCTTTTGTGTAAGCATTTCAAAACCAAAGAGCCAACTGCCATGGTTGTGGTCACTAACAAGAAGGGTGGTAGTAGTCTTTTAACAGTTGGTCACTTCTTTTAATTCAGTGCTTAAATGAGCTCTCAGATTCTGACCAGCTCATCTGTGTGTGTCTATGCACATGTGGGGAAAGCATTTCATTGCACCAAGGCACAAGACAAAGAAAGGAAAGAGAGTGAGAAAGAGATTTAGACTCAACTTTTCCCTTTGGGATTGCTCACCATGGCTACGGAAGCATTTTCAGCTGTATGTGCGACAAACATAAGGAGTGAGGCACAAACACAGCCAGAATGAATGAGAGATAACACGGCAACACTGATACAGTATCATGAAGTGCTTAAGTCTGCTAATATTGGTAAATGAATCTATATGTATAACAATGCATCATAATATATATACAAAATGATTATAGGCATGTCAAAGATTTAACCAAATATGGGATAAATTAATTATATCTTATCTTGTGTTCGTTAAGCAAACATTATAAATACAGTTGCAAAGCCCATCTGCCATATATAGTATTGCAGCAAGTTAACCACAGGATACTTGATCTCCAACAGAAAACACGCAAGGTAGCAGGAAAAAAGCAGCGACCCAATACAAGTGGAAAACAGAGACCATAAAACAAACAGCACCAAGAGACTATAACATCTCATCTTACAACCAGACAATCAGACCCTATCCATATTTCAAGAGCCATGGAAAACTGTAACAATGGGCTGTCATGATCCAAGATTAGTGGAGGGCAGCTTTAATGAGGAGGAGGGCACACGGGGATCATGTTTCCATGATGGCGGCCAAACTCCAGTATCGACTGAGGGCAATTTGTCCGAATTCAGTAACAAACCTTCAGAAAGTGTAACTGAACGTGAGCAATAAACTCAGTTTTGTAAAGTGTCCCGTTATCAACCCAAGAGGATTGAACTGTTATTGATCATAATTACAACACAGCGCATCATTGTTGGGTATAAATGCCAAGTAGCCACAAGCACTATCAAAGAAACCCATTAAGAAAGACATTACTCGCTTTACCTTTGTTTTCAACAACTCATTTTGAAACACACCATGCCTTTTGCTTGTATCAGCAGTTTGTTGATTATTTGCTGTCTGTCCCTGAAAAGAATAAATGGGCAAAAAGTGGGCTCAATACAAAATACAACTGTCTCAGTTTTTCTCTGCAATAGGTTTGTCGATATTTGCATGAAGTATAGCCAACGTTACTGGCAATGAATTATTTATGGGAAATAAAGGAAAGAGACTTGTACAATCTGGCGCTGCTTGACAGTTGTGCCATGAACCCACCAAATGTGTGTGCGTTAGTGTGTATATGTGTGTCCAAGGGTGTTGACTTAGAGGAGGTGAGAGAGCGCATAAGAGAGAGAGAGAAAGAGAGAGAGTGATGCGCTCTGCTACTCTCATCGGCAAAGTCACTGCATTCTCAAGGACACTGCGGCTAAGGGGCAAGAAAGAAAAAAGGAATGGCACAGAGGAAGAAAGAGCAAGAATAAGAGAAGGAAGTAAAGACCCTTATTAGAAAGCTGGGAAAAATAAGAAAGAAACAGAGACTAAAATCTCTGCCTTGTGGTATGCCTCTGCCAGCCAGGGAGGTTGCATTTTACATTGAGGTCTGTCTGGACTCAAATAAAATATGTTCTCCAATCACAGTGGCCTTCATCTTTGACCACTTAATTCTGTCAACTGTTTCTGCCAAAAGTAATTACATTTTGTCCAGATCGCTTAAGGTCACAGTGAGACTGACATTTAAATGGGGAAAAAAAGAAAAAGAACAAGAAAATGAGACAAATGTGGCATCACAGTAACTTGACCTTGACTTTTGATAAATGGATGTACAACATCAAAATGCCTCCAGCCACAGCTGTCCCTGATGCAAAGGTGTATAAACAGAAAAAGAGAGAATATTGTGGGCAGCAGATGACAATAGAAGAAAGAAGGTCTGACTGGTTGGATAAACATGGTAGCATACTGAATTGCCTCTTTGTATATACAGTCATGTGAAAAACAAAGTTTTCACAGGACTCTGCGCAGTAAAAAACTAAGTACACCCCATGATTCAGCAGCTTGTAGAGCCAACTTTCACAGCAATAACTTAAAATCATAATTTTCTTTATGACTTTATCAGTCTCTCACATTGTTGCGGAGGAATTTTAGCTTACTCTTCTTCACAACATGAGCTTCAAAACAAGCCCACATCATCACCCCTCCACCACTGTGTTTGACAGTTGATATGAGGTGTTTTGCTCATATCAACAATCATAAAGCCATTGGCCCCTCTGTTTTAAATGTTATAAATTCCTCCTTGATGTCTGGAAGTGTTCCACATACTTTTAAACATGCCATCATTCAGCCCTTGATTAAAAAAACAGAATCTTGACCCCACTGTTCTATCTAATTTTAGGCCCATTTCAAAACTTCCTTTTATGTCAAAGGTTTTAGAGAAGGTGGTCTATGATCAGCTGCAGTCTTATGTTGACCATAATAATATTTTTGAAAAATTTCCATCAGGTTTTATGTCACGTCACAGCACAGAAACAGCCTTATTAAGAGTTTTAAATGACTTGCTTTTAATCACTGACTCTGGGAACTCTGCTGTTCTGCTGCTCCTGGATTTGACTGCTGCTTTCGATACCGTAGATCACAATATTCTTTTGTCTCGACTGGATCTGAGTGTGGGGCTTCGGGGCACTGCCCTCAGATGGATGAAGTCATACCTCTCTAACAGAAGTTTCTCCGTTCACCTGGGCCAATATTGTTCTTCTGTTTCAAAATTGAACTGT
>VUQH01037961.1:14770-49094 GCA_015106775.1 Etroplus canarensis | reverse complement strand
AAGTGGAACTGTTTGGCCATAATGACCATCGTTACATTTGGAGGAAAAAAGGGGAAAGCTTGTAAATGGGGCACTGTTCAGCAGTCTGACTGCAGTGGGGAAGAAACTGTTCTTGTGGCGTGAGGTCCTGGTCCTGATGGACCAGAGCTTCTTGCCAGATGGAAGGGGCTGGAAGAGACTGTGACCGGGGTGAGAGGGGTCAGCTGCGATCCTGGCTGCTCGTTTCCGGGTCCTGGAGACATACAGCAGCTGGAGAGATGGGAGGCTGCAGCCGCTCACCTTCTCAGCAGAATGGATGACGCGCTGCAGCTTGGCCTTCCCACTGGCCATTGCTGCAGCAAACCAGACTATGATGGAAGATGCGAGAATGGATTCGATGATGGCAGCATAGAAGTTCACCAACATCTTCACCTGGAGATGAAACTTCTTCAGCTGCCTCAAGAAGAACAACCTCTGCTGTGCCTTCTTGGTGAAGGAGCTGATGGTTTGCTCCCACTTGAGCTCTTGGGTGATGGTGGTGCCCAGGAAGCAGAAGGACTCACCAGAGGTCACATGGGTGCCACAGAGGATGACAAGGGGGAGGGGGGCTGGATCTTTCCTGAAATCCACTATCATCTCCACTGTCTTGAGAGCACTGAGCTCCAGATTGTTCATATGACCAAAGAGAAGAAAAAACAAGATGGACAAACACAAGGGAACATATATAAAAATGTTCTACCTTTCATTCTTGCATTCATTATTTAAGTAGTTTTAAAATTTGGACAAAGTCGTGCTTTGTTTTAATTCTTCTGTAAACCTATAAAGAATTTTTTATTAATGTTAGTCCTTGCACCTGTTTATTGTTTCTTACATATCTGTTCCCTAAGTTCACATACATTGTCTTTTGTTGCAAACAGAGTCTGAATAGAGTTTGGCAATAGCGTTTTTTTTTTTACTTCAAACATAAGCTGTGCAGTCTATAGATCAACAATGTCATAAATATTTATGACATTTAAATTAATAAATAATTTGTTAGTTGCAGAGGTGTTTGATGTATGTGATAAGCCCAATTAAAATCTAAAGTATCTCACATTCTCCTAAATGTTCACAAGTTTGTGTTTGTCTATGCCAGCAGTCAGCAACCTTTTCTATCAAGATACCCATTTTGAGGAATTTTTGACCAAAAATATCCATACGGAGCCACAAATCACATTTGAGCCTTATAATGAAGGCGACACATCCTGATAAGTATAAATTAGCTTAACAATTTTATTAAAAGCTTTAATCACAAGTGAGTACTCTGCATGAGCTTCTTATAATTATTTGGTACCTTAGCTTTGCATTTTCACTACAATATTGCCACATATTTGGTGCATTTATGAAATCACAGAACTAAAATAACTAAAATTGCTTACATACATTAAAAAACGGAATAACTGTGAAGTAAAAAAGTCTAACATGTGCAGGCCTGCTCTGAATTTGAGTTATTATAAAGCTACACAGGCCAGTCTGAGTCCTATGTGCTTTAGTGCAAATGAATCAAACTAAGTTTCCTACTCTGATAATAAATAAAACATACAGCAGTCAAATGGCAGAAATATTGCAAAAATTTAAAAAGAAAAGTCCCTTTTCAGTTTAATTTTCACTAAAGCCCGGATCACTAAGAGGGAATCCTCTTCTTTATTTAGTTAAGCTTCAGTAATACAGTAATCAGCTCTCAGGCCTGTAAACACATTAAATCAGACTTGTGTTAATTTTCCCTGAAAATGTCTTTCCATATTACTTTTTCCAGAATCAGAATACTTTATTAACCCTAGTACTGCCAGCTATACGACCAGCTAGACGACCAGCAGTGAATGAAAACATCGGAAGTGATCAATATATAAACGATCGGCAGTACATGAAACTTATCTGGGACATCAATATATTGAGGTCCTGCAGTACTAGGGTTAATCCCAGGGGAAAATTGCTTTTTTGTTTGTTTCCTAATTTCTTGGCAGTAAAAACAAACCAATTTCCCTCTGTGACTTGTTCTTTGGATTTCCACTCCATCGCCACAGGGGCTAAAAATGAGCTGTTTATGTGAATACATCTACACTGACCACTGCTCCAGGTTTAGCAAAAATAAGAGGATCAGGCATCAGGTGATTCATGCAGGCCAGGGGTCTTGAACCCACAACTCTTTTGCCTATCTCCAGTGGCTTTGACAAAAAAACTAGATGAATGTGGAAATGGTAAATGGACTGGTACTTACATAGCGCTTTTCTACTCTAACTGAGCACTCAAGGCGCTGTTTACTACAAGCCTCATTCACCCATTCACACACACATTTATACAGTGCTTTATTCTGTGCCTTAAGTGCATTTTTACCTATCACGCACACGTTCACACTCTAGTGGATGCTTCGGGAGCAATTTGGGGTTCAGTGTCTTGCCCAAGGACACTTCAACACGTAGACTGGAGAAGTCAGGGATCGAACTGCCATCCTTTGTGTTGAAAGACGACCCGATCTACCTTCTGAGTCAGAGCCGCCCCAAAATGAACAAGGCAATGAACAATGTTTTAAAAAATCGCTTTATATTGATCATCATTTTAGGGATTCTTTACATACTCCAATTGTAAAAGTGTGTGGCCAACACATAAAAATTAAAAAAAATAAATTTTAATATTTCATTAACCAGAACATGTCACCTGCCACATTAGCCTCTTAATTTTGCTGAACCTTAATACTTCTGGTTTGCATGGTTTGTATACACATAGATGGCTCATCTCAAGTGTCCTAGCCGGACTCCAAATCCACAAGAGCAAAAATCATGGAGGAAAGCAGAAAGTCTGACAGAACATGGATCTGTTTGCTCTCACCGCTGTCACTTCTGGCTTACCAGTGTGCTTGATCAGCGGCTGAACCTTAGTCTGAATTAAACTGAAAATGGCCTGTTTTTAACTTTTGCCGCTACACTGTTATATGTTTTATTATCAAAGCAGGCAATTTAACTTTGATTCATTTGCACAAACAGGTAGGACTCAGAGTGGCCTGCAGAGCTTCACATAGACTCTTTAAAAAAAAAGACGCAAACATGCCAATAGATACTTTCCCTCTTCCTCACAATTGTTCAGCGTTTTTGTAATTAAACCAATTAAAAAAATTAAAACCTTTTTTGCTCCCACAGTTTCCTAAATGCAGATGAAAATGCCAAATTTTATAACCAAATAATCATATATGGCCCACTGAGTAGAGACATAAGAAAAGATTTAATTATTTACACTTGTTAGTAATAGTTTATACTTAATAGGCTGTGATGTTGTCATTATAAGGCTGAAAGATATTTTGCAGCTCCACGAAGATTCTTCAGGTCTCTGCCAGCTCTCTGTTCTTTCTTCTCTTTTCCATCACCCCCAACCGGTGGAGGCAGATGGCTGGCCCTCCCTGAACCTGGTTCTGCTGGAAGTCGCTTCCTGTTAAAAGTGGGTTCTTCCTTCCCACCACTGCCAAGTGTTTGCTCATAGGAGATCATCTGATTGTTGGGGTTTCTCTCTGTAAGGTGAATTGGTGCTATATAAATAAAGATGAACTGAATTGAAAAACAGCTCAAAATGGCTCCTTTCGTAGTAAAGGTTGTTGACCCCTGATGGGTACACTGGTGTGACCAGAGTTATTATAGATTTGTATTTCCTAATTAGTCTTTATTTTTATTTAGTTTTGAGTTGTTGTTTTCATTTTAGTTTAGTTTCAGTTAGTTTCCAGAGTGGGTTTGCTCGTTTCAGTTTAGCTTTTATTAGTTTCAGTGTTCGCTTTAGTTTTCGTAATTATTATAACATGGACGGGATTTGTCAGGGTAGGATTTAAGATATTTAGATCAGAAATCACAGTACAAAAAACAACACTTTGTGAAGGCAGATGAGTCACAATCACGTAGACACCCCGAGTCTCAATAAACAGATGCACCAAAGCTTCATCAGACAGACAGACTGACCAAATTTAACCCAACTGAAAAAGACTGGAACTAAAGACATTTCCTGTATATTTTTATTTTAGTTAGTTTCCTAATCCCACAATGTTGTTTTAGTTAGTTTTGCTTTTCCCAAAAGTCTAGTTTTTATTTTTATTTCAGTTAACTAAAATTATTACCTCTGCCAAGGAGGTTATGTTTTCGTCGCCGCTGGTTTGTCTGTTTGTGTGCAAAATAACTCAAAAAGTTATGAAAAGATTTGGCTGAGATTGTTTTCATGGATTCGGCCTCATAAAAGGAAGAGGTGATTAAATTTTTGGGTGATGGGCTCATGCCAAACAAATAATCCTGAAATCAGTATTGGAGTAATAGTGATATCACATATCTGTATGCATTCGTGATCATCAAAGGCACTTTGAAGATCATGCCTTTGATCATGTTTGGCAGAGGTCTGCCTCTGTGAGTGCTTTTCTACTTTTTCTCATGTAGTTTTAGTTTTTAGTTAACTATGATAACCTTGAGCGTGACACATTTTACAGGAATTAAAAGAATTACTTAAAGCAGGAATGTACCTTTGCCTGCTCCCTTGTATTCCCCCCAAAGGGGTCGCCACAGCGGATTAATCCGCACTGGTAATTTGGCAGAAGCTTTACCCTGGATGCCTTTCCTGACACAACCCTCCATGGTAAGAGGGACTTGCGTCTTCACCTGGAGTAAAACCCGAGACTTTTCACTTGTAAACCACTACACTACGGGGACACTTTGCATCTTTTTTGGGTCACCGTAGCCACTGGAGATGAGCAAAAGAGGCATATGGGGCTCTGGGACCGCAGGTTCGAGACTCTCGGTCTATGCCAAAGTACAAGGACAATAACAAGGCTAGCTTAGTGACTGTTAATAATGTCCGGGGAGAAACGTAAAATGCCTTTAAACTTTACGTTACACTAAGTGTTTATGACACGATTCAGCCTGAAGATGAGTAAGTCAACAATAAAAAGAGTTTTTAGCGAATCTGCAGCCAACAGCACCAAACCTACCGCGGAGACGGTTTAAATGAACATTAAGCGAACCGTTAAACACGCTTCGGGGGAGAACTATTTGTTCAGATGAGCAAAAGTGCCTTTATTTTGTTCTGAGACGTGTAAAACGACCATTTAATAAAGAAAAGTAACTTTACCTGAAGTTTGCTTTTGCTGCTGCAGCTAAAACCGCCCGAAGATTCAAACTGGCGACCGGTACTCAAGACGGAGCCCGCAGGGGGACAAACCAAGCGAAGCGCCTTTGCGTTTTCAGTAATAGGGCCAACCTTGCTTCATTTATTGTTTTTTTAAGTGCTTTTCAAACTTTAAGAAATTAATAATATACTTATGACTACAGGGGCTTTCGTTGGATTTTTTAAATGGCGTGGCACAGCAGAGTTATTATAGTTTTGTATTTTCTAATTAGTTTATATTTTATTTTTTCCAGTTGTTTATTTATTGTGTTTTGAGTTTTTGTTTTGAATTCATTTTAGTTTCAGTTACTCGTTTACTCGTTTCAGTTTAGTTTTTATTGTTTGAAAATGTTTAGTTTCAGTTTAGTTTTTATTATTTTCAGTGTTAGTTTTAGTTTTCTTAATTATTATAACATGGATGGTATTTGTCAGGGGAACATTTAAGATGTTTGGATGAGAAATTACAATACAAACACAACACTTTGTGAAGGCAGATGAGTCACAATCATGTAAACACCCTGAGTCTCAATAAATGGATGCATCAAAGCCTTTCATTTTAGTTAGTTTTGCTTTTTCCCAAAAGCCTAGTTTTTATTTTAATTTCAGTTAACTAAAATTATTTTTCTGATTTAGTTTTAGTGAACTATAATAACGTTGTGGCACAGGGGGGCTCATGAAAAACAAGAAGAACATGGTGGAAAAAAGCACTTAAAAACTGGTTGAAAATTCAGTGAGTTACAATGATTTTAATATGCACAGACAAGCTGGCTCTGTGAAAACCCATTAGGACACATAGCACAAGAAACACAAGATTTAACAGCAGTTCATGGACCCAGTAAAATTTAGTCTGGATACGGTTGTAAATAAGTAAAGAACAGTGTCTCACACGTCCTTTATTTGCAGTTTGCAAAGCAAAGGGAGTCAGGGAATGGTATATTTTATATTTTTCTGCTCATAATTAAACTAACAGCTTTCACTGCATAGTCACATATTATCATATGTTATCATATGTTATCTCTCACAGATAAGAGGAGCCAGGCTTCTTTACCCCCACTATATTTTCTATCAGTGACTGCACTGACATCATAGCACAAATTTGAGGGGGGCAACAGGCCAATCAAGTTTCTGAGAAAGGGGGCTAGTTTGCCCCAAATATGTAATAACTGATTTTCACCAGCTGGGGGCAGTCGTGTCGCAAAACCGGCAGCAGGTGTGTTTGTTTGTGACAGGTGATGCTGTAGTAGCAGGTAGTGGGTTTCAATTTTTTTCCTCTAAGATCCGTTTTCTGCATTTATTCAAAGTTAAATCACAGATTTCAGACATCAGTCGGTCATAAAGTACTGGAAGGCCCTAAACAGGGACTGTGAGACGACCAGATGTCCCTCTTTTTACTGCACAGCATTTTTATCCCTTGTCCCCTTGACCCCCATCTTGAGACTGGCTCTGCAGGACATGCTCTTTCCTAAAGTCTGGCTTTAACCTGATGCAAGTGAAGCTTAGCCTTTCTCATGTGACACCAATCAGGGAAAGTTTCAAGTCACCTAAAAGTCACAGGCTTTGCAGATCTCACTCAACATGATGGGAATTACAACATAGAAAATGAAATATATCAGTACATATTGAGAAACTGGGTTTTGTCTTTTTTGCTATAGTTATTTTTCAATTTTGCATAATAGCAAATCTGGTGTGAAGTGAAACAATATATGTTCATATGGCTCAAAAAATGTCTGAAACTCTGGGATGGTAACCAGACAGGACAGTAACTGATGCACACACACACACACACACACACACACACACACACAGTTCTTTGCTCCACATTTAGTTTAATGTGATCTGTTGAGTACTGTAAGATCATGATTGGACCTCTTTCCCAAAGCTGACATTGTTTCCTGATTTAGAGGATATTACTGTCTCTATCAAGGGTTTTATTTGCATTAATTAAGGGAAAAAACTTTCCTTTAAGATTCCTTCATCCTCTTGATGTCTGAAAGCCTGTAGTTGTTTTTAAAGCAGGAATAGTTCACTCTCTTCTCACTTATATATAATGTGTTTCTTGCTGAGTAGATCCACTTTTTGGGTAAGCAGCTCTGTGTGGCATTATTAATGAAAAACACGCTGAACCCTAGTGAGGGCCTGCGTGGGGGACATACAGTAAAAGCATGCCGGGGAGAGACTGGTGTCGTTTTCCCTGAGCGCTTGCTTCCTCTCCAACATCAGGGCCTTGTCTGAAAGAATTTCCTTGCCTGTGATGATGAGGTTGACCTCGACCTTTTGAGCCCATTTTTGTTTCATCTCCTCCTTCACACTCTGCAGATGGTCCTGCAGCTCAGTCTTCTCATTGTTTACAGGGATAACCGTTTCATTATGAGGAAGAGGAGCAGGAATGTGATCCAAAGACAAATGGATGTGGAAAGGAACACTGGGACTTTCTCTCTTTCGCACTCTGTCTTTTTCTCCCAGTTGCTTGTTACCCTGGAGGGAAATGAGCTCATGTTTGTGGGGTTCTGCTGCCACATGTTGTGGTGCATTTTATAAAATGAGGATGAGTTCGTCTCTGGTCAGACCATAGAGAATCATCCAGAAAGAAAAAGGGCCTTGCTGTCAAGATCAAACACAAAACTGTACATTGCTTAATATAATCATTCAAGCACAAAGATTAGTGGGATATATAAAGAAGGATTTTAATAATTTATTATTTTCTTTACTGTAATGTCAAAAGGAAGCTATTATACTCACTTCCTGCACCATATTTTTTTTTATTACAGGACTCTTCAAGAGGAGCTCTGCATGATTTCCTGTTCAAAATGATCCTTAATCATCTTATACTGATGCAACCCGTCAGTTCATCCATGGTCTGAAACCAGCTGGTTTAGCTCCTCTCCCTTGGGGCCAGCTTTCTTTTGACTGGCTGCCCCTTGCAAAGAGAAGGTTTGAATGTCAAGTAGGTATGGCTTTGTACTCACAGCTAGTGCATTAGATGATGACGTATAAGAGCCAGTGTTCTCTCATGGCATTTAGCTTTGGTGCTGGAGTCCCTTTGTGGCACCCCATTTAAATCCATTGAGTCTATAGATATGAAATTTCTTTCATACCAGACTGTATTGCTTCTTCTTACTCTGGTATTGGCAAAGCGAGTAGGTGACCTTCATGCTTTGTCTATGCATCCTTCTTGTACACACTTCTTTTTGGATGTCTGCAATGTCCAAAGGATGTGTATTTGCCTAAGGTCATCCCTGCAGCCCTGTCCTTTTGCATCTGAGGAGCAGAGGTGTCTCGGTCTGGTAAGTGTGCTACTCACCCACACTGACCGCACCCACACAGAGTGTGCGCTTATGTGGCCAGTTATTTGTCTGCTTTGCCTATCCAGAGAAGGGTAGAGCTCTGTCTAAATGGAGGCTCTCCCACAGGATTGTGGAGGCAATCTCCCTTTCATACAGCAGCAAAGGTCTCCCTTTACCTCACGGTGTGAGGGCACATTCAACCCGGGGCATGGCAACATCATGGGGCCTATTTAAAGGGGTTTCTGTGGGCGATATTTGTGCTGCAGCAAGCTGGTCTTCACAGCACACTTTGGTTTGGTTTTATTATTTGGATGTGACAGTCCCTTCTGTGGCTCATTCTGTCCTTTCTGTTGGGTCTAACATGCACTGGTGCTGGTGGTCCGACGCCTGTTCGGTGGCTGCTCTGAGGGGCATGTATACAAGCCCCATAGAACATGTGTTGTACTGAGCGAACTGACTGAAAGGGAACAAAATATTAGGTATGTGAGGTATGACTGTGATAACAGGAGCATATATGTGCAGGCGGGGCCTCACATATGTCATCACAGGTCATCTGCCTTAAAGGCGTGAATAGAGGTTTTGTCAGCCAGGACACATGGGGGCGTGATATCCCACGCAATATGTGTTGTACCTTGCTCCTCCCCTTCAGGGAACAGAACTTACAGCCCTAACGTTTTGATCTCAATCCCGCAGAGCACTTCTGGGATGTGGTGGGCCAGGAGATTTGCTTCATGGATGTGCAGCCGACAAATCTGCAGCATCTATGTGATGTTATCATGACCAAAACGTCTGAGGAATGTTTCCAGTACCTTGTTGAGTCGATGCCACAAAGATATAAGGCAGTTCTAAAGGCAAAAGGGGGTCCAACCAACCTGGAAATAGCAAAGTGTAACTAATAAAGTGGCCAGTGAGTTTACAGGACCAAAAATAAGGAAAAATGTGTAGGTCCCTTTTAATATGCACGTCGTTGTTCATATCACATCAAGTGTGTGTTTTTTGTGTGTCCTTATGTGTTGTCACATAACAAAAAGAAAACATGTCTCCTTTCCACTACCTCCTGGGGACACCAGCCCCTCTCACCATGGAGGGTTGCGTCAGGAAGGGCGTCCGACGTAAAACCTCGGCCAGATCACCAGTACAGATTAATCCGCTGTGGCGACCCCATGGGGAAAACACAGTGGAGTAGCCAAAGGTACATTTTGTTTAGGATAAAAATTATTTTGAGAAATAGACTAAGGTGCTTTTTTAACACCCAATTACATTACTGCCTTGTTGCCAGTTAACTTATTTGAATATGACATGTTCCTCCAGCTGTTTCTTTTTAGCACCACTTACTTTTCCACCCTTTTGTTACCCCTGTCCCAACTCTTTGGAGATGCGTTGCTGCCACCAAATTCAAAATGGGCTATTATTTTTCATGAGATAGTAAAATATCTTTCAGCATTTGATATGTTTTCTTTGTTCTTTTGTGAATAAAATATTAGTTTATTTGCAAATCATTGCATTTTGTTTTTATTAATGTTTTATGCAGTGTCATAACCTCTTTGGAACTGAGCTTGTATAATAACCATATAAATCATACAGTTACTCATCATATGGGAGGATTTCTATTGGTGGTGGGGCTTCTGTGTGTATCCTTAGCATGATGACTGTATTTTGTGATGTTTCAAGGTTGTAATTTTATTTTATTTTATTTTAAACTTATTTATTTATTTATGTTCACTTGTTTAGTTGTGTAAAAAAGGGGAAGCAGTTAAGAAAGCTATTGTTCAGAAAAATTATATCATATCGTTGTGGCAAGTTTCTGCAAATAAAAAGATTCAAAAAACATATACAGTTATATTTTTAAAAAAAGTTTTAATGTGTACAAATTAGAACTGACTGAAAGTGTACACTGGAAGCGTATGTGGATCCTTGAATATAACCCCCATCTAATAGTCAGATATCTCAAGAACTTGTATTCTGTCATAACAACTTTCAGATTTTGTTCAGCATCAACCAGTGATTGCCTAAGGGAAAAAAACAGACTAAAATACTTATTCTAAATTTAGCGTATTTTGTAAGGTTATGGTATGCCAGCACTTGAAGTGCAGGATCATCCTGGATTTAAGTGTCAAGCTTCATATACATCTTTCTCTGGCTGTGGTTTTTACATCTGGAAACAACCAGAACTGCAGTCCATGGAAGAACTGTTTCTGTACTCCAAACATGCAACAACTGCCTTAAAATTTAACTCTTCTTATCCGCCTGCATAAAACATTTCATAGTTCAATCTGTCCCGCTGCCCAAAAAAAACCACAGTACAACCAGGGATTATATATATGCCAAGTAATGAGATGAGGAATGGGGAGGATGGCATGTGGAGCTGATGCTGCGGAGAAATGACAACATCTGTCTTCTTTGTTGTGGCAAATAACAGCAGTTGTACCAATGTTTTGGTCCATTTCATAGCTGGATGTGGTTCTTATGGGACAAATCCACTGCTTCATGGCAAGAAAATAATCCAGTGTAATGTAATTGCTGAAATGAGAAAATAATGTGTAACAACACATGTGAATAAACTGATGGCAATGACACAGTGAGGCCATCCGTCAGTTTGCAAGAGACTGTTGCAAAGCCTCGTGCCGAGCATTTTTGCCCTTGCGTACCTTCGGCTCTCCCTTGTATTCTTCACAAGGGGGCGCCAGAGCAAGTTAATTCGCTTTGGCAGTTCGGCAGAGGTTTTATACAGGATGCCTTTCCTGACGCAGCCCGCGGTCATAACCTCTTCACCTTGCAATAGCTTGTAATATAAAGTGTCTTGGGGTGAGAAACGGTGCTATATCATCTTGACTTTGATGGCAGCAACACCGGAACGTGGCGTGGAATAACGCCGAGAAAGGATATCAAGATAGAAAGGTTTTCAATGGGGATTATCAAGCTTATTTTTCTAAAATTATGTTATTAAAATACTTGGAAAGATAAAATTGCTTTTAACTTTAATCTTTTTCAAGCAATGTGCATCTGATCCTGGGGTTAGAGACACTTTCACCCTTTGATGAATGAATTGTGGCATCTTCAGTCAAGATTTTTTCCAGAACTGTTTTCATTACCCTTTAGGCATGAAAAGAACAATGTAAGTGAAAAAAACTATGTAAGAACATATTTTAATACTCTTAAGTTTTTGCAAAACCATTTAATTTTAGATGATTTCAAAGACTAGGGCCAAACATGACCTCAGTATGTTGACATGTTGGCTGATATCCCACTATAGTAACAAAACACATGTATGTTAAAGAAAATGGCTTTTGAATAGCTGACCACCATGCATGAAAGGGTTAAAATACACTTGGAACATCCGTCCAACAATCTGCACGTGTGCAGAAGTGGTCCCACCTGCGTACCTTCACGCTTTGATGTATAAAATAAAAATGATAAGTTTTACCTTCCTGCAGGATAACTGAAACCATGCTGACACAGGTCCAACCGGCTTCATAGCCTTTGTTCAGACTGCCGGCCATGAGGTGATTTTTCATCCAATCATTTTTACATCCGCTTCACATGTGGAAATGTTCATACATGTGATTACTGCTCAGAGCTGTCAGTCAAAGCACATACATGGTGTACACCTCCACATGCCTCAGCTTTGTGATCTCACACACACACACACACACACACACACACACACACACACACACACACACACGTCCAAGTTAACTTCCTCCCTCTCTCTTCACCTGCTGACGTCTTAACAGCGTCTGCTTCCAATTCTCTACATTCATCAGAAATAATGAAGTTCACCTGTTTAAACAAATCTACATTTTATTATTTCAGCAGCGCATATGCAGCATTTTAGTGGCACAGATCAACAGAACATGAAGTAAAAAGCTCTGTGTATTCTTAGGTGAAGTACTTTAAAAAAAAATACTCCATAGCCCTTCTATGTGTTATGAGCAGCACAATGTAATAAAACAGAAACATGTATACACAGAATTGCTTATAGAGTCTTCATACCAAAGTAGAAATGCAGTGAAGTCTTTATACAACCAACACAGCACATTTTTAAATGCAATTGAATTAAAGTGAGAATGCATCACGAAAGGTGTGCAATATGTGGTCACTTTCAGGGAATTTCTAAATAGTGGAGTAAGGTTTTTAAAAAAAAAAAAAAAATTTTTAAATCATAGTATGAGTGGGGTATGAGCTGAGGTCAGAGGAGTCCATAACCAGGCAGTTAATCACATCACAACAGTTTTGTTCTGCTGATGTCTAAAAGATTGAAGCTCAGCCAGTAAAGTGGCATTGAGTCAAAATAAACACAGACAAGAAAGAAAAAACATTGTAGATGTCCCTGGCTTTACATTTTTTTGCCTGATGAATCGCGCCCATAAGGTTTTGTTATGTGATTAGTGAGCGGTGTATTCACCAGCAGACTAGACTCATCTTTAAGCCTCTGCTGCAGCTGCTGTCTTGGGAAGATTTCAGCCTGCCTTTAAACCTTTCCTGTATTTCATTTAAGGCCAAGGTACAGGTCTCTCACTACCTTTGTCACTTTTGCAGGTCAGGTCTGGCATGTCACACTCTCATACCATATATATCTGTAGGTAGGCTGGATCTAGATCTTTTGCGGTCACAACACATCAAAGGCCAAGCCAAAATCTCAAGGCACACCTTTACTCATACGTCTAGCATCTATGCCATCTGGCATGTCACCAGTTCTTCTTTTGGTTGTACTTTTTGACAGCCCATTTGCAGCGTCTAGACCTTGCTCTAAAATATACATTACAAACACTTTGTAGCAACTGCACTAACACACTGAGGTTCTGTTTGACAGAGGCTTTTATATAGGATTTTAAGGGATAAGTGAGTCCATATAAAGTATTTATATAGTACAGTACAGTTATTTTTTTCTGCAATTGCATACCACAATAATTAGTCATGACTGTCATGGAATCCCACAGCACACTCAGACTTGTCTCTAAGTGCACCGTTGGTCTAGTTGACCATTTCGGTAGAAATTAAACTTTGTTCAATCTATGCTTTGACCAGTGTATTTTCTCAAGTTAGCCTACAAGCAAGGTTAAAAAATATTGGATTCCAGCAAGGTACAGCTTTGACTGCTTCAGCTTTTAAAGTACAGACAGGTGATGAGTTAAGGGAGGGTGTGTCACCAGAACTGCTTCAAGGGGACTTGGTAGTGATTATCCAAGTCCCTGAAACTGCACTGGCGGGATGGAGCACCGTTAATAATATTCTGACCTTTAATAAAACTGAAACTGTATCGGTACTGTAGTATACCACCAACCCAACTTTATTTTCTGAAAACCTGTGCAAGTACAAAACATCTTTTTCTTTTCTTCAGCTTATAATATTTTGTTTTTGTGGTTAACATATTTTTTTAAGGGGAGATGACAAATAAGAATGAAAATGTATGGACGGAGCCAAGGGTGTTATCTTTGGCTGTTGTTTCAGAAAGGAAGTAATAACTTGGCAGCCAAAGTGCTGAATATGACGCCTCTACAAGATAAATGGGAGACATCAGGACCAAACACAGATGCCTGGCCGCCACTCAGTCGTACGGAACGCTACGGATATTGCTGTGCTCAAAAATATTTTGTAAATGTGCATTTACTGGCATGCATATATGTGAATGTATTGGAAACTATATGACTAAGTGTCTCATTGTTGCATTAATTTATAGAACAAATACAATACTGGACATAAAAGTGCAATCATACTGCATTTTAAATTTCTCATATTACACTGTACATTTTTTTTGTTGACTTTGTGATGTAGGACTTCATTAGGTTTTGTTTTAATCGCACATTGGTGTCATAGGCATCATTGTACTTTGGCAAGTTCACGAGGCAATTTTCAGATTTATATTTACATTTGAAGATTGTATAAGGTGGAGTCAGAAAAGTGGTTCAGTAACTCATTTTTCATGTGCCATGAAGGTAGCGAGGAGGTTCACTGTCACTGTGAGCAGCAGCATTTCACATGAACAAATCTGCTGCGTTTCAGGCAGGAGTTTACCTTTAACACAGAACTTTTAGGGCTACTGTGTATAAACGATAGATGAAATGATGGATGTAGAACAACAAGTGAAACCACTGCAAAAATGCCTTAAACCTGCATTCTTTCTAATGACCAGCAGGGGCATAAAGAAGTCTGAAATATATAGTAGTCTAAGAAAATTAATCTTTTTTTAAACTTGATATTTGACCGTAGTAAACACTTTTAGAGATTTTGTGTTCCATTATTAAGTATTATATCTCAGAAGTACCTCCAAATCTGAGGCCATGAATTTCAAAGGTGGAGCGCCCACCCTGGACTGGGAATGGTTTGTTGCCTTAGGTGGAGAAGTTTAAGTATCCTGAGGGGGGGAGAGTGGAGCAGGAGAAGGACAGATTGATTGGTGCAGCGTCTACAGTGATACTGACACTCTATCAATATGTTGTCATGAAGAAAGAGCAGAATGTGACAGTGAAGCTGTAGATTTAATGGCTGATCTACTTTCCCTACCCTACCTATGGTCATAAGCTCTGGGTAGTGACTGAAGAAATGAAACTGCGGAGCATCAAGCATCAGAAATGAGTTTCCTTTGAAGGACGTCTGGGTTCTAGCTTAGAGATAGGGTATGGAGCTCAGTCTTCTTAGAGTGGCCCAGTGTAGAGCGACTAATCTTCTACATAAAAAGGAGCCAGCTGAGGTGGTTCTGGCTCCTGACCAGGACCAGGAGCAGACCCAGGACACACTGGAGATGTTACATCTTTTGGCTGGCTCAGGAACAACTTGGTGTGCCTCTTGAAGAGTTGGAGGAGTTGGCCAGGTAGAAGGAGGTCTGCTAACCCTGCTTGGCTGCTGCATTGATGTTGATAAGGGTGATCCTAATGAACTAACCTAAATTAACATGACCCAGTTAAGTGGCAGAAAATGGATTGATGTATTATCTACTTTTAAAGGATGATGATCATTTTGTAGATTATGGACAGGTGAGAGTAAAACAGATGATAAAGTATGATATGTTTTAGGTTGTGGCAACTCTCAGAGTGGCAAGTGGAGTTTCTCCATCAGATCCATCCATTGCTTGTCATGGTTAGTTAAAAAAGTAAAAGATGCTGCTGTACAAAATGTTCAGTTTTATATAAAGTCTAACAGTGTACTCAGTCCAAGTTGAAAGTTTTGTGAGGCGTGATTAGAAAGTCTATGCAAAGACATGAACTGATGCAGATTCGGGATGACAGATAAAAAATTTTTCAAATTTGGCTTTGTACTGAAGGTCTGTTCGAGTTTCTCCCATAGATTGTGAATACTCAGAAATGGAGGACAAGCTTATTGCCATTTGTTGTGACCTGGAGCATAATGATTAAAGTTTGCTTTTATACGGAACCAAAATGAGGTGACTCTGAGAAAATTCAACAATACTGCAGAACTTCCTGACAAGCTCCGAAAATATGTCACTGTGAATAGATTCCAGTTATTGGCTGTACTCCTTTGCTCCCCGGCTTTTTTGTGCAAGGAATTATATTTATGGGAGTAGCCCAAGGTGAAACTTCAGTCTGAACAACATAATGGTAATGTTTATTGTCATTAGTGATTCATCTGGTGATCATTTTCTTGTTTATTCTGAAAAATATTCAGCAGATAATGTTCAGCATATTGATTAACTGACAAACTGTTTTAGCTCTAATGTGTTTTATAATAATTATTATAATAATGTGACAATAAAAATGATGATGAAAAACAACAACTGGCTGCACACATGGCAAAGGCATGCAGTCATGCAGATGCCAGATGTGGTGAACTGATGACGGTGGTAGAAGATCAGTAAGCCAAAGAATACTGATTATACACGAGTCCTGCTGAGTGCACGGAAGTGACTAAGTCACCCTGTCAATACTTGAGGAAAAATGTACAAAAGAAATTTATTAGCCGTTCTCTCTTACATCAGTCTGCTGAATCTGGTTTCTCACCTAATTTTCTCTTTTCCCAAACTCCCTCTTTTCCTCTTTATCTTCTTTAATTTATTTTCTGCTGTGGCAGGATCATGGTTTAAAGTGGAAACCTCGACAAACACCAAGGCACTTAGACATCGGTCAGGGAAATTCATTTCTGGCCGCACCAGCATGAAGTCAAATTCATCTCTAAAATATTTCTTCTCTTCTCTCTTGGACGTGGACATCAAGATTGCAGATTGATTTTCATAAAAAGCAAGCGGGACAGACCTAAGACAGCTCGCAGATTTTGAGGCCGGAGGGAATTTAACTTCAGCCTTTTGAGGTTCGTGAGTTCGCCAGATTTTAAGGTGCACTAAAAATGTTTTCCATCTTGGGCGTGTTTAGGTTCCAGCGTGTATCTTATTCCAGCTCTCAGCTCGACATCTTCTGCTGGCTCAGAAGAAGTGACGAGAAAGCTTGGGAGGTACCAACTTTTTTGGATCTGAGAGGAGATGGGATCCCACTGAGAGCGAGGTAAAACGAGAAAGAAAAGTCCATTGTGGTTGGTCTGATGTTTTGATGTGAGTGAGTGTGTATGTGTGTGTATTATTGCTGATAAAACTTTTGGCAGTAAACACTGACAGACCCATTGTTATAAATCATACATGGCACGCATCCATCTGTATATACTCATCTGTTCTTCATCATAGCCACTTCATCTGTCAAATGAAGTGACTGTTAACCCTTTCCATAATGTGTTAGTTAATGATTTTTAAAATCATTTTTATATAGATATAGAGCCCACAGTAAGTACAGATTGGTGATTTGCAGGTTAAAGGATACATGTAAGAAAGCAAACAACCACAAAAGGACAGAAGAGCTCTGCAACATTACAAAAACAGGTCTTGCATATATATTATTTCCTTTCAAAGCTTACTGCTTATTTTTTAGTTACCAGCTGACACCAAACAACATTCATCTTTATGTTTCAGCCCATCTGATGAGTATATAGCCAACATTGGAATCAGGTGCTGATTTTAGCTTTGCTTTTGGTATTCACAAACTCCTGAAGGGAATATTTGACTTTCTAGCTGTTAAATGTTTTCTTTTATTTAACACTTTTTCCTTTCTTGCTAGATTCTAAGTATACAGGGTAATAACATTTGTTGTGTTTTTAAAAACTTTTTTCCCCCTGATTACATGCTGAATGGCAGACTGTTGGAGCAGCTCATGTTGTTTTTTGATTCATTTTAATGACTATCACCTGATAAAGTTTGTTTTTCTTTCTCATTGGGATTTATGCAAAGGTAAAATGGCAAACTTTTATTTTGCAAGTCCAGCAGTCTTTTTTTAAAATTCGCTTTATACTCTTGGTAGTGGAGAATCTTCACCAACTGATTGCACTGAAAGTTCTAGAGGAGCTACAGAAGAAACAACAAGGTTTGAGAGCCGGAACTGTTACAGTGGTCATCATGGTGGATGTGATGTGTTTGGACAATAATATGGATGAGCTTGGTGAGCCGGTTAAGACCAGAGGGAACACAGTCACCGTAGTTGGATGTGCTTCATGGAGTGTGGCAGCAAAGTGGTGAAAAGTGGTGTAATCCCAGACACGTTTCTGTGGCCTGAATATAGAACTGCTAGCTGTGCAATATGTCCACAGTGCTCACTGAGAGAATCTGTCATTGCTGTTGATGTTTGAATCAACACACTGTTTGGATTCCTTCATCATTTGATACAGGTAATCCAAATTACTGTGGCTGTGATGAATAGCTATGGATATTTAATGGATCCTGACCACCCTCTGCACCATTTATCAGACATGCAGCTGAACACTCTCTCTAACATATGTTTCACTTTCACTGCCATAAAGACAGATGTGGAGGGCCTTTGTCATTTCATACCCTCATTCCTTATATTAATTTTAGACTTGGGCTTCTTTTTGTATCATATTAGATTTTGATTTGTTTAACTCTTCCTTTGTCTTTGTTTTGCTGCTGTAACACGGCAATTTTCCAGCTTTTTGGATGAATAAAGTAATTATTTTATCTTAAAAATATTCACTTCAAGACATCCAAACGAATTTTGATCACTAGGGGCTTGATAAAGTATAAAGACTAAAAAAAAAGAAGAGCGAGAAACAGAAGTTCAAGCCTTGGCTACACTCCAACCTGTTGGGTTTGAAATCATTAGACACGGCCCTCAGTAATCCTACAGTAGAAAGGC
This sequence comes from Etroplus canarensis, assembly GCA_015106775.1. Taxonomy (NCBI): domain Eukaryota; kingdom Metazoa; phylum Chordata; class Actinopteri; order Cichliformes; family Cichlidae; genus Etroplus; species Etroplus canarensis. Next base: position 30,523 of record VUQH01037961.1, on the reverse strand, counting down.
AGGTGAGGGGACCAGGTTTTGAAAGGTATCTGACTATGTTACGAGTACTTTTGATAGAGTCTACCGGCCTCTTAATGTACAACGAAGGGTATCTACTGAACACCAGAAGTGCGAAGAAAGAAGGAGAATGCAAGACACACATATAAACAAACAATGCTTGATTTAAGATATTTTAAAATTTAGCTTTGCAGAGCTTTTATGAAGGAAATACACTAAAATGTTTATCAGACCTGAGAGAATAGAGAGAAACACTGAATATAAACAGAACTTTTGTTTGTTTGGAGGAATATTGGGCATTTCTGATTTAAAACAGGTGGATTAGTCTTAATTTGTGGCATCTTCTGAGCTGCAAATCACCAAATAATTACCTACTGGGCATTGGTATATCATGTGAAATAAGGCAACACTGTGGTATATGGAGCAAAAGTCATTCCTAAATAATACTGTGAAGAGAAGCTGCCTGGAAATGAGAATCAGTTTGTCAGAGACTGTTTGTCAGTTCCATGAAGTCCCTTTTCAGCCCTTTAGTAAATGAAAAATGATGCATTGGGAGTTGTCAGAGCCGAGGAGCCTCTCCTGCAGGTCAAAATAGCAAACCTGGCCTGAGACGTCTGAGCCTCACTCCATTTGTCTTAATGCGAACATTTGCCCTTTAATTCAGCCTCATGAAGCATCTTGTCATGTGATAATCCTTCAGATCATACTGTGCAGTCAACACAAACACAGCTTTGATGTTAACAAAGGCTGCACTCTGATTTGATATAGTGACTCATTTAGTCATGAACTTCAAAACAAGCTGCAGATTAAGTTCATGCTTCACTTGAGTTGGCACTTTTTTTTGCAGGTAAGTAGGCAACATACTGTTAATATGACACCCCAGGTGCAAATGACAGGGTGTTCAGCACCTAAAGGTTAAGGCAGTGTTTGAGGCGATGCTCGACAGCTGCAACAGTGTGGGGATCCTGAAGATTTAGACGGCGCAGGTCACACCAGCGTCCTCAACGTGGCCACAGTTGGTTTTGCCCCAGCCGGAAAACTTACACTGGTGGATGGCATCTTCTGTCCCTGTGCATGCAACATCATCCATCCAGATCAGACCAGTACCTACACAGACAGACAGAGGGAGGAAACGCTGCAGTGTATGACTTTACAAGACAGGCTGTAAAAAATTAATTCAGTCTGGACCACTATATTCAAATGAAAATTGTTACTTTTTATCTGTAATAATTTATATTTGCCGGTATGGCTCTGTTGTGGGACCTTCCCTGCCTTTCAGGTGCAGCAGAACAGAGCAGGCATCAAATATGAAGTTAATCACGACAGACACTGCATGACAAGGAAGAACTTGGGTGGAGTTGGGTTGCAAAATGGCCTGCAGATGCAAAGCAACTATGAGCAGGCTAAAGCAGCTAAAATAAGATATATAAGATTTGCCAAATTGATGAGTAGAAGTTTAGCCGAACCATGGGCTAATGTGCACCTCCAATGAGATCAGCTGCTCTGCTGAGACTGTGGAAGAAGAGCTCCACATCATTTACTACCCAAACTAACACACTGCTCAATTAATTATTGCTGAAGTATGCAGACCTTGATGTCTCTGCCTTTTTGTTCTCGTCTGTTTTCCTGACCTGCTTTTGTACGGTAGTTTTGCTTTCTTGCACTGCCGTGAGAAGAAGTGATAAACTCTCTTTTCCGAGACACTCAAAGACACACAAAAAGGGGTGAAAATGTGAAATGCAGTGAATTAAAGAAAAAAACTTTAAAAAAATTATAAAGCTTTTATAGAGGATGAAAGTTTCAGAACAAAATAATTTATTTGGAAGATAAAAGAAATCCCCAACTAGACTCCAACACTAACAGTCTAAGCTCAGTGGTTCACTTTTCTGTTTGTGCTTCAAATTTTGAAAGTTGAAAGAAGGTCAAAAGTTTTAAGGCAAATGGCATTCATCATAGGGGAAACTGATATCCCCCCTTTTCATATCTGAAGAATCATTCAAATGATATTATCCAGAGAACAGTGTATTTGAGTCTTGTGATTGAGACACTAACTACTCCCAGAGCGCTTCCTCACAGAACTGTTGATCAGATAGTTTGTATCCGGTGATAAATTACACAGTTCCAGCTGGTAAGCAGAGCTTTTGGCAGTATTGTTTTGCATTACAAACTTTGGTTCCTGTTTGCAAATCCAGAATCACTGGAGCTTTCAGAAAGTCCCAGAAGCTTTAGTTTTGCAACAGTTGTAGATGTTTGGAGGTACGTGGCTTTGAGCGAGTGAAGATCGGACTTACAGGCAGATAAGGTTTAACTCTGACAGGTGAAAAGAGTGGCTTAATTGCTGGTAACACTCTTACAGCGTGATATAGAGCTAGGGAAACAACTGTTATAGTTGCTATTTTGCGCAAAATAGCAGCTGTTAGTCACTCAGCAGCACTCTAAATATCTGACTGATGATCCTGTAAATGACTCCAAATAAATTGCAACTGTTAGAAAATGACCGCAAAGATACATAAAACAACTAAAAAGACAAAAAAACCCCAAAAAACATAAAACGCTTACATGGAAACACAATGCCGCAACAGAAATGTTAAATGACCCAAAAAGAGACACAAATAGACGAAATAAAACAAAAAGGGGGTGTTTTATGTCTCTTTCCGCTGCATGTCTTACATGTATGGACACTGGCTTAACTTTAACTTAGTTCAGCTTCAGGTCAGAAGGTTCACAATGCCAGATTTAAATAAGTTTTAACCAGCTTCTTAGTCTTCCAGTTTTCTCCCCTATCACAGCTGGCAAATAGTTCAAAGCACTGTCAAGATCAAGACAGCTGGGGAATAAATATTAAAATATAAACACAGAATTTATGGGAACACGATAATGAATCTATTGTGGCCCTTATTTTTTTGACCTAACCAATGTATTACTACTCTCTGAAGCTGACTGTAAGCTGCTGCTCTGTAGTAGATGTAATAAGGTCATCACTCAGTTGTAACTTGCATGAAAATGCGGGTCAGTTCCCTCAAAACAATACGAGATTCTACATTAATTATCTATAATGCTAAATATACTGAAATAGTAATGCCAAGTCTCAGGATAATTTAACTGAGCAGCATATTTAACCCTCGAGTGATTTTATTTATATAAAATTTTCATTTAATGGTGCTTTTTGTGTTTATCATACCCATACTGTTTTGTTTATCTATGACAGATATCCAAAAATGATCTTATCTAATTAGTTATGGGCTTCAGTCCTTTTTATGCATAAAGGAGTTTCAGCATCACAGTTACACTCATGCCATGCTTGGCTGGTTTAGATGGGACGTAAACTAGCCTGAAACTATCCCTGCCTATCAAAGCTAGCAATTGTTCATTGACACAGAGATCAGTACCAGGGAGATACTATTATATTTATGTAACTGGGCTATCATTGTCCAAACATCTAACAAAGCAGCAAGTCAAGTCCATTGCATGCCTGTCTGCTCTGATTGTCAAACCACATGTGCTTCAGGATATCTCTGAATCTTGTATTGGGTCTGTTAGCCATGATTCACTGAAAAACATCACAATGTGGTGATTAGAGGTGGAACATTACAATAAAATCAAAGCCTATAATGTCATAAATCACCCTACACCAAGTTTCCAGTGAACTTGCCACACTATTGGGGCAATTCCTGTTTAAAACTATGAAAAGTTGTAGGAGAGGTACCTGAACAAACTCATGGTGGGAAAGACTTTGGGGATTAAAAACATCATAACAACACACAAAATATATGACACCATACACAAACCAATCCCATTTGGTCAGTTTTTACATTTCTTACTACTGGCAAATAGTTCAAAGCCTGCAGAGATCAAGAAGAAAGGATGGGAACAGGACAATAAATCTGTTGTTACCCCAGTTTATGCCTGACTCCTGCCCTGTAGCTGATGTGCTAAAGTGACCTAGTCACAACTGACATGAAAATGTGGGTCAGTCATCTCAAACCAATATGGGAGCTGCACTCTACATTAATTATCTATGTTACACACATTGAAATAATAATGCCAAGTCTCAGGACAATTTAACTAAACAGCATATTCACAGTAAGCAGACTAAGGATGAAAAACAAAAGGGTCTCATTCATTTTAATATACTCTGCTTAAACCACTGGAACCACTTGAAAATCTTATGTGGACTCTATTCAAAATTTGTGTGAATTTCTGTGCTTCAATATACTATATATTTATCCTTCAAAAACAAATCTTGATGTCAGTAAGACTAATATGACAATAAGAGTTTGAACAGGCAGCCTTATTATGCCTGATATCCCTTTTAATTTATAATGGTGTATTTCTTAAATTATGCTTTTAACTGAAACAAAGCACCATCTCTTTGACTACAGACAGGCATCACGATATGTCCATCTTCTTTTATTCGACAAGTTAAATGACTTCCATATGAACGCATAAAATAACAGTCAGTCAGTTGTCTTTTGTGCAAATCTGGCTTCTTCTGGCTGTATTCACAAAATGGTAAAACTCTCTCTTTTTCTCCATTTTTCTGTTGGGTGTTATATGGACACAAACAGATTCATCAGGTGAATCGTGCAAAAACAAAATGTGTCCAAATTTGTGTCATGGTGTGTCGCTTGATTAAAGTTTTGCTGAGAAGAACGCAGCATTTATGCTTTTTGTACTTTACAGAAACACATCCAGACCCCACTCTCAAATAAACTGCACAGCTAGTGCAACACTGGTCTGGTGGAAATGAGATGTGAATATATGTGTTTTGTGTTTGAAAGATTGAGAGATATACAGAATAAAATGAGTTCCATGAAAGTGTAGACTTGGTTATGGGAAGTGGTTTCTGTCCAGTTCTGCCATTTTCAACTTGGACTCATTCTGTGTTTTCACTTCAAAGCTTAACTGGGAAAATGGGATAAAACTTACCAAGTTTACAATTTTGAAATAATTTGACACTGTGTTCCTGCTGACTCATATTCGAGTGTTTTAAACAGGAAGAAAAAGAAAACTCAAAATTGTGCCCAGTTTAATGGACAGGGTTAAACACTGTCTATATACATATTGTGTCCATTTAAGAGCCATTTGAAACAGTTGACCACATTCTTCAATAATCAAACCATATTTTGAATCAAGTGTGGCTAATGTTAGCAGTGCTAGCATAAGCAGCCCTTTTTCTCATGCTGAATGTAATCATAAAAGTATTCATACTCCAGTTTAGACAACCATTCATTTTCCTAGCCAAAGCAAGACTGTTTAATGGGGCTGTCTTATCTGTTATTGCCAAATGATTAAGAACAAAGTTAATGCCATGGGGTGAAAGGACGTGAATTCTCACTGAGTGATGCAAATAGAGGCAAATCAACAGTCACGGGAGTTAAAATTGTTCAACTTTGGCAAAAAAAATTCGCTTCGCGCTTTCATCAGATTCTCCTAACGCCACTGACGATCTGAAATGGAGACTAGTTTACTGATGTTATTTGAGTATGTTAAAAAATAAAGCCCAAAGGACAGAACCGGTCTGCCAACTTCTCAATCTGGCCCCCAACACTCTACAAGTGAAAATAAACAACCCTAGCCTCCCACAAAAAAGTAATTAAAAGGAAGCTTTATGTCAATGGATCATGATACGAATGACCATAATAAGTTATTTTAATATAAGGTTCTTTTAAACAATTACCCTTTCTTACATGTTATCTACTAAAAGTAACGAAGTTTAGTCACTTCAGTGCTATAGATATCATAATTTAATTCAAGTCATTCAACTGACCCTACATTAGGGCAGTGCACAAAGACTTTACAATGGTGATGCACACTGACTTTTTGCTGCTATATTGCCAGGCAATATACTTACAATTCAAACCCTGCTATAGGTTTCTACTGTATCTGCTATAATATTTCTACACATAATTTTCAAAAATTTGTCTGTTTATATCCTAGGTTGATCCTTGCTGCTACATTGCTGTGCAATATATTTATTTTTTTCTTTTACCCTGTACAGTTCTTGCAAATATTTTCCAGACACACTCTTTCATATTGTTGAATGTATATATAGAGATCTTAGGTTTCTCTTCAATATATTTCTATTCTTTCAAGTATCAGCCCGACAGCAAGTCAATGCACTGAAACTTCATTCCAGATGTGCGCTAACTGGTGTATGTTTAAAATGACAATAAAGCAACATTCTATATTCTGTTCTATTCAAAGTGTGGCCCTTTGCATCTTGTCTTTGCCAGTATGGACCCCAGAGAAAAAAAAGATGTCCATCCCGGCTCTAGAACATAATAAAACTTCAGACTAACATAGTCCACTTTAATCTTTTGTGGCCCTTTAATCACAACTCTTACTATCTCACAGGCCCAAGATGAAGAAGTTCTTTCTTTTGACTTATTCAGTGAGTCATTTTTTAAAACTTATGGCCATTTGCTTTTTGAGGTAGTTTTCTCCATTAACAGCTTTACTTCTGCCACCTTGATAGCCACTGCTCTATTTTTGCTCCCACTAATGATAAGTTACAAAACAAGTTCAAGGTGAAAAATAGGTCGGAAAAGAAAGAATAACAGGATTTTTTTTGCTTGCTTGGTTGCTTAGAAAGTCAAGTTAGCTCAGTTTACACTGCTCTTTTATAGAAAATGCATATTTCTTTTTTTTTTAAAAAAAAAGATCAAAATGTTACATTGAAAGTCAAATATCTAAATAATACCTGTCAAAATGCATGCTTTCTACATTCCTGATTCAGTTTTCTGTGTAACATTACAAAGATAAACGAACTGCAGATTTGACATCTTGAACGCAGTGTGCAACACCATTCAAACATATCTCCATGCAGGCACACAGAGGGCAGCAATAAGGTATGCACTGGGGAGAGAGCACATGAGGCTGCAGCAGTAGTCGCTCCACTGTTGATGTATATGACACTCCAGCTGTTCTGCTGTTGAGCCTTCTAAGAGGTTGCTTTAAACCGTTTACTCTAGATCTCAACACACATTAGCTGCGCTGCTTGCGGGCCAGTGTTTTGCCTGTTAAAACCAAATTTATGACACTTCGCACAAACAAGAGTTGACTCACCAAACCACTGGGTGAAACTTCAGGGGAACACCCAAGAGAGGGATTTAGAGGACAGAAAAGTAGATTCTTTCCTTTTTGTGTAATCAGGCAAAAGGGAACAAGGTTGCCTGCACAAAACTCATCAGTCAGGACACATTGTATAACTCTGGAGTACACTTTTTCCAAAGGGCTGATACTTGCATTTCCTTGCTGGTAATGAGATTAGACAGATTGAGGTTTGATATTTCTAGTCAATATTCTCAGTTACTTTGAAGACTTTAGAGATGACCTATTATGATTTTTCTTATTTTCTGTCATATATACCATTACAGTGAATGTATGTAATAAAAATGACCAAGGTTTCAAACAATGAGGTCAGTCTACATACAATTTGTGAAATTAGCCTTAAGTTCAGTGAGGAAGATCTGTATCCTCTCATCTGCCTGCATTCCTGGGTGTCCAGGCTGTCAGCTTATTACTTTTATCTCTGCCAGTTTCCCACACTATCCAACCCTATCTGTCATCACCACTCTGATTCTCTTGCTCGCCATTTCTGAGCCGACGAGCTTCTATTTTGTCTACTTTAAATGTGCAAATGTTAAAACAGAAAGTTGAGAGTTTAAATGAGTGTATGAAGCTTAACAGACTACTTACAGATTGCACAGAGTGCCCCCAGTTTAAGTTTGTTTAAAATCAGTTTGTCATGAAAAACTACTTGGTTGTTTATTGGGGCAGGGTCGAGGCAGTGAAGGTATAACCTAACTTCTCATAGGACTGCTAATTGGACATATCTTTTACGTTTGTGTGTGATTTGCAGTTGCAGATCTGGAAAAACTCACCTGTCGTTTCTGTAAACACTCACATACTGTATTTCATTTTGGGAGTCGAGGCAAATGAATGGCTTTCTCATTTTGTTGTGTTGTCTCCTATCAAATCTGGGCCTGCCTGAGCTTTAAAAGCTTGAAAGCGCTTCACAGATGCTATGAGTCAGAGAAAGTTAGATTAAAAAGAAATCAGAAAGGTGACTAACTCATCTGACAATGTATGTGAATTCCAGATAGCTTAAAATTGAATCCAACCATGATGCTAGTCTGTGCTGTTTTCTTGAGGTTGTCCCCTGGAACAAAAGCATGATTTCCCCCAATTTTCCAGACGTACTGGTCACAACTCTGCCTGGACAGAGGCTCTGAATGATGTAAGACTGACTGCTGAATGAAATAAAATGGAGAGGGAGACAGAAAGAGAGATGGATATGACCTCTGGGACTCTTTCTTGACGACATCTGGCTAACACGACTTTCACCATAAAACTTTAATATTAATCCCTGCAGTGTTTTAGGGTACTGTTTGAGTAGTGCCATTCAAAACCAAAAAGCAGCAGAGTTAGTAAGAATAAGAATAACTTCCATCATTAAGTTTCACCATGGATATGTGTTGTAGATAAAAACAATGATTGAAATGTTCCTTATTGCACATTATTTGCTATAATGAGTGAACTCAGAATACTTAAAAAATGCTTGGAAAATGCTTAAATCAGACTGAACAAGTGAAAGGTTCGTTCACTTCAGTTTCCAGCTATGGCTGTTAGGAAAGGGTTCAGATGGGAAAAGCCTGACTTGGTGCCAGATCCCGCAGTTTGACTTCAGAGGTCTTGTTGAGCCCATGCCTTGCTGGGTCTGAGTAATTCTGGCAGTATGTGGGGGACCAGCAAGCATCATGTCATCATGTTTTGGCCCATTAAGATAATGGTGCTTTTAAACAAAATGTTAATGGTGGCAAATGTACCAATGAAAGTGTCAGGCACTTTGGCATGCAGACAGAAGAGCTGTAAATACAGTTAATGGGAAATCTGATATTTCCTGAGCCAAGATGTTTGAACGCAAGATACAACATTGATAAATAACAAGAAAAATAAACAAACAACATGATATTCATATACTATCATCCAGTGGGAAATATGCCTGCTGGTTTACTAGAAGATTTACATCACTGTCATGTTTTGACTTCTAAGAAGAAGAAATAATCATAAAGAAATTTGAACGGGTTCAGCGATTTCTCTCAGAGAATCAGAAGCTGTAACTCATGTACACACCTTTTGTTCACAAGGCACACCAAAAGGCAAACCAAAATTTTGAGTAACGCCTCTATATCTGTTTTTCTTTTGATTGTCTTGTAGGGTAGAAGCATTTTGGCAGCCAGCTGCAATGCTAAAACTAGCATGCTGCATGTGTTACCACTCCACTAACATATATCCCTTGCCTCCATCCTCTTACACTTAAAATTCAACAGTTTTCTGCCTGTGGTTCAGATCAAGCATTCTTTTGAAGTGAGCCAAGTATCTCTTAGAAGGGATGTTTGCTTTTCAAGTGCCTCTTTGACATGCTTGGCACCATGTTAGCATTATCCAACTTCTCCTGACTCTTTCTTTGATGGTGGGCCATCTGCAGTGGTGGTTTCTTTCACATAGGAAAGTGATCTGTTTCCTCCTTTATTAACCATGTTTCTGTCAAATAGGGTCTGTGATATGTCTTTATTTTTCTTCCTTTGGCATCCCCACAGTGAATCATTTGCCTCCATCTCACCTTATCCCTTGCATCCTCTCCTGACACACCAAGCCTCTGAATGTCCTGAACATGTCCAAACCATCTCTGACTTTGTCTCCAAACTCCTCACACTTATCTGTCCCTCTGATGTACTCATTCCTAATCTTGTCCATCCTGGTAACTCACAGTGAAAATCTTAGGATCTTCAATTCTGCCACTTCCAGCTCCACCTCCCGTCTCCTAATCATGCATCATAGCAGGTTTCACTATAGTCTTGTAAACCTTCCCTTTTACTCTTGCTGCTATCCTTCTGTCACAAAGCAACCCTAACACTCATCTCCACCCACTCCACCCTGGCTGCACTCTCTTCATTGCCTCTATTGTGAAATGTCTGCTGGTTTGGATGGTTGAATCTTGCTATTTAAATTCGTCCCTTCACCAACTCTACTTCTTGCATCTCTCATTTACACACATGTACTCAGTCTTGCTTCTACTGACTTTGTTCCTCATCTCTCACATACTTCTCTGCCACTCCTGACTTCCTCATACAATTTCACAGTTCCTTTCTAGGTACCCTATCGTATACTTTCTCAAGATCCACAAAAATCAGTCATGGAGTCCCACAAGGTTCCCTGCTGGGACCAGTGCTCTTTACATTATAAATACTTCCCTTAGGCAATATTATAAGAAAACACTACATAATTTTTAATGCCATGCAGATGCCCAGCAACAGTGCTTAACAAATTTATCAGGGCACCTGCCATAAAAACAAAGAAACACCACACAGCATTATGAAGTGCTTTAATACAGACTCTTTCCTTTTCAGTGAGTTCTCTACATTTTACAATTTTGAACAGGAATGAGGAATTTCAAACTGAATTCACCTTTTTATAACCAAACCTGAACTAGTTCACTGGGCTTCTCTGAGAAGTCAGAAATCAATCAAGCATTGCATTCAACCACTAAAACAAATTTTTCTGTCAAAGAATGCAAGTAAATAACTATAATTTGACATCCTAATCAAGAAATAACAATGTGCTTTACTTTCATGTATTCATTTAAATTTGAAAATTCATGGATAACAATAATAATTATATTTTGACAATAAAAATATCATTTCAGTTAAAGAGTTTCTACATGCTGGTGTATTAACCATCACAGAAACCTAAATAATTGTTTTGTTAATTTAGGGCGGCTATGGCATAAACCTTTCATTGGGTGGTGGTCTAATAAGTTTGTTAAGCACTGTATATTTTTCTACAAAGGCACAAATAAATTAGCGAAACTACAGGCATGCACTGAAGACATAACAACCTGGATGGCCTGTAATTTTCTAATTAGACAAAACTGAGGTTATTGCATTTGGCTCTAAAAACCTTAGAAACACTCTTTCTAACCAGACTTTCTGAGAAGTTAAATCATTAAGTCATCACTCTTATTGCAGAAATGTACAGTAAAAAGCCACTTTTTGTGATGTGAAGAAATGAACCTCATCAATGGCTTAAAACCAGATCAAAAGTCCCCATTCTCTGAACAGACACATATGAAACATTACAGAGTAAGCGTAGGATGTGTGTATTTTTCTGGTGTGGCCTTCAATCCAAAGATGTCTGTGTAAACTGGCACTATGCTGTTCTCAAACATTTAACAACCTCAGTACTAGTCTACTCATTATTGCTAATTTATGACAGTGCCATGGTCAACCAAGTAGGTCTGTTACATCTATCAGTGTGATACTAGGCTGAATAGTCACACTGCATCAGCATTCAATGAACCAAATTTGGCAAAAAAATGTATACATCAAACACACAATACAATAACAGCAAACAGTGTGTTTTAAGCATTTCATACCGTGTCCGAAGCGTCCAGTCCTATGTACCTCGACTGCTCCTCGGTATCCCAGCATCCGACAGACCACATCTCCATCCTTGCTATCCCAGACATCATCACACACCGTTCCCCAACGACGCTCGTGGAAAACCTCTACACGTCCTTCATGAGGACCCGACCCATTCACCAACCGTACCAAGGTCTCCTCCACTGAACAACACACACAAACAACCATCAACATAACAATGTTTGCAGGCTAATACATAAATACATTGGCAGATGCATTTCCACATTTTGTTCCAACTATTTCATGTGTTTGTAGACTGTTTTTATGCATTTAGTCTTCATTACTTATGCCAACATGACTACATTAAAGCCTCTTCATTCTCTTTTATCTGGTGTTGCTGGCATAGCCTTCACCTCATGCTGTGCAGATTATTTTCATTGCAAGTGTTTATAAGTGTAATGAAGTGCTCTGAATCAAACCAATATGAAAATAAACTGAGATAAATTAGATTTTCTTGACACGCTAAAATACAATTTTTCCATAAACCACAGAAAAAAAAGTCTTTGATTCAGCAAGAACAATAAATAAATTACTTTGGGGATGTTTTATAGTCCCCTGTAATGCCTCTTTAAAGATGTAGATTTAAAGTTTTGTCAGAAAATACTTTCTTCTGTGATTGCAGACCCTATAAACTGGCAATAATCTCATGGATGTGAAATTGAAGGATTTTGAAATTCATAACTTCCTCCTTTAGAACTTCATAGTATGCATCTGTGATCGCTTATCCAGTCAACTTATTGGAGGGCTAAGACCAACCAGCTGCTAATAAATACTGAGGAGAGAAGACAAGTGAAAAATAAAAAGGGACAGAGACTAACTGGACAGCAAAGAAGACAATGAAATAAAAAAAGGATGGATGAAAATACACTATAAAGATAAAATGTGTGATAAAAGGTGCAAATTAATCGAGATGACCATATAGATAAAGTTGTAAAAACCATACAATTACTACAAGTGGTGTAGTTCTGAGAAATACTGTAAAATAAAATGAGACCCAAAGAGAAAAGAAGGTACAAAAAAATCCAACAAGAGATTTAGAAATAAACACCAAATTGTGACATAAGAGAGACATGAAGCAAGAGATGAAATGGATGAATGTGTCTTAATATAAAATGACACGATGGGAACAGAAATTGAAATAGAGAGCTCATCTCTACTAGAGTAGCTTTTCTTGATTCACAGTTTAAAATGAAATGCCTAGAACTCAGACAGTATACCTCTGCTTTAACTCTGACCTTGTGTGATTTTGACTTTTAACCCTCACAATCTCATAAATGTTATCAGATGTTCCAGCCATCATTGGTAATAACTACATAAAGTCTAGAAAAGATCCAGCAAACAAGTCAGCTCCTGAGATGCATGGGCCTCAAAAATGTTAACAGTTCTTCTACCCCATCATAGTGATTAATCATACAAGTACCTGCAATAATCCAGCAGCCCAGTAAGCTGCTCTAGTGGGAACAATATTGTCACTGACAAACCCAAGTGAATTGCTCTTGACCTTTGACCTCATGACCTAAACAATGTTAGCAGTTCTTCTATTACAGTAATTAAGTATACAAAATATGGCTAGGATCTAGCTGCATCGTAAGCTCAAGAAATTCATTAATGACTCTGCAACCTTGACCTTTGACTCCACAGTCTTATGAATATTATCAGGTCTTCTACGCATACTTGGTATGAACCATACAGAATCTGATAAAGATCCAGCAAACAAGTCAGCTCCCGTAGTGGTAAGAAAAGTTGTAATGGAAGGCTGGACAAACCAAAAATATAATGGCTCAGTAACAGAGGCTCACAGAGATACTGTACTTGCACATACTTGCACTGTATTGTTTTACTTGTGAAGCACTTTGGTCATCCATGATGTTTTTAAATATGCTATAAATAAATTGATTGATTGAAATTGATTGACTGACATACTCTTAATTATTTTAAATGCTTTTTTTTTAATGTAACCTTGTGACCTGTTTAAACATTTTAACATTTCTGCAGTTTTAAGGCAACAATTTGAGCTGTTAAAAGAAATTGCTTGCTATATTGCTTGCTGAGATTTCGCTACAAACTGATAATACTGTACAGAAGTGACTGGCTCTTGAAGACACACTTTAAGCTTATAATTCCCACAAAGTGGTTGTCATCAAAAATACCAAGTATTTTTTTTACTACTTAGTAGTTAGGACACTTCAGGGATTAAACTACAGTAGCCTTCTACCTCCCTCCTGTTTCCAAAGTTAAAAGTGTGTTTTCAATTTTCCAAAAATTTTTTCCTTTAAAATACTTTAAATAAAACCAATTTTGTGCTGAGAATTTAAGATGAGTTTCCAATCATGAAAGCTAGACCCTTTTGAGGAGTGTTTTTTTCCAGTGAGAAAAAGTACCCACCCTAGAGCTGCTATTTCTAAACAGCCCCAAAATGCAGTCGGGTGGGACTAAAAAAACCATCACCCTATCAGAAGCAACATGAAGAAGAACAGATGGCTGCTCTGTCAAACATCTACATCATGTAAAATCAAGTGGTAATCTACGGCTAATTGAGGTTGGCAACAAAAGTGAGTCAATCCCCACAGAATCCCATGTTAAAATGAATCAAACATTTTACATCACGGTAAAAAAAAGAAAAAAAGTTTCTCTATGGCTAATGGCAAGGCTTAGGAAGGTGGTGGCTTTGATTGAGAGTTTAGTTTTTAGTATTTTATTAGTCTGTTACTAACACCAATTAGCAGATGTGTGTTTGTGTGTGTATCTGTGCTTGTATTCATTAATTTTATGAATGCAGCTCCCTCTCATCCAAATATGGCAAGTTGTGGCTCCAAAAAAAACACACTGAGGCATCCAAAAAAATTCATGATACTGCTTCACAATGTAGTCCAAAAACAATGGGTGACATCATGGTCGCTATGCCCATCTTTTTAATGGAGTCTAGGTTTAAAATTACTCATCTAGGAAAGCACAAGTCATGTCGGTTCCCTCTATGGTTATTGTTGTTCTGACCTCAACTATCTATAATAGTGAAATGTACGTCACTTTGGCATGTTTAGAACTGAAATCACAGTCAGATTTGTCTGAAAATATAACGTCTCCTCGTGAGGCGAGGTTTTTGGATCCTGCATTGCCATCGAAACAAACAGGCTCAAATGTGTTATTGACAGGCCCACAGCGCTTTCCTAACATTTTGCAGTCACCATTTTTAAAAACTTGCAACTGCAGACAAGTTTATTATACTTTAATTCACTGTGCTTCAACAACATTCACTTGCTAATAAGGCCAGGCCATCATTAAGTGCTGAAGATCACCATGATAGTAAAAGAAGGAAGGAGTTTAGAGTGTCTAGAAAGGTATGTAAACCTTCTAAGGTGCTTGGGATTCCCCATTTTAATGGATTTGGGGTTGGAAGTCCTTGCTCAGGGGCACTAAGTCCATGAACCGGCATGTAAGAACTATAATAGGAATAAAGTGCGTGTGTGTTTGGGTGAATAAGTGTGTTTGTCTCAGCAGAAGCTTCATGGATCTGGTATTCCTGACACTACGCAGCAGCTGTTCTCATATAATTGATTTGATTTATCACCTTTCAGAGGGCAGAGAGGAAATGAGAAGGAGCGGTAAACACACACTTGCAGCTACGCTGTTCTGGACTGCTCATCATTGTTAAGACAAAGTGCTACAGAGGAAAGCCAGACACATTATCTAGACAGGATATTAGTATCATCAGACCACCATAAATCTTAACTGTGTACCATTTAACTGTCATTAAAGTCAAGTACTTTGCACTCACTAGCCCATCATACCTTAATATCTGTTGTATTATTATACTGTCATATTTGCTGCACATATTTGTATCATATCTTCTCCTAAGCACCAGTAAATTGAAACCAGAAATTAGATATTATTTCAGCCTCCTCCTGTTGAACTTTTTGTCAGGCAATTCTGATGAAAAAAAATGTTAAGAGTAGAGCACCACATGTTTAGTTTTTAAAAAGGGACGAGTTACTGAATTACTTGAAACAGATGTCTGTGAGTCCACAAACACGAAACAGGACAAAGAAGTATCACACTGTTAACACTCCTTGTGATTTTTCAACACTTCTTTAAACACACCAGCACAGCTTACATCAGGTTGAGCCGTTTGGCGACAGAGGCACAATGTTGAGATGGGTTGGAAATATATAGAGGAGGAATAGTGAATATATTTGATGAAAGATGTTGAAGATGGAGCTGCCAGGCAGGAGAAAAAGAAGAAGACCACAGAGAAGTTTCATGGATGTAGTGA